>PVJX010003586.1:0-106565 GCA_004027295.1 Dolichotis patagonum | reverse complement strand
TGCTCAGATCAATTCCATACAAGGTTGTTTCATGTGAATTCCCTGTATGTGACAATATGGACAACTATTTGGAAGAAAACAAGAGTCAATATGATAGAGAGTGAATATCTCTGATTGTCTAGTTTTGAAATTTTTGTCTCTTACGTTGCTTTCTTGTGATCCGCTTTGCTCTGTTTTGTTGTGTTTAATTTTATCCTTTTGATATAATTGCATGCATATTTGAGTGGGTAAGATGGATGACCATATTGCTGTTTTTGTCAGATCGTGGAGCAGAGCTGTTAACAGTCTCACTGTTTGAATGTCTACTTTATGTTTTAACTTTGTAATTTGAACAACTATTTCCAAGAAGTCAGTATGTAATTTGTCAAGTAATAATTTCTTAGGGTTTTTTTTGTTGTTGTTGTTTTCCTTTTTTCTTTGGAATACTGTATTGTCACTACCCTTTATTCTGTTTTGTTTTGTTTTGTTTTTCTCTCTTTAAATAAAATTATTTTTTAAAAAAATTATACTACAAAGCCACAGTGATAAAATCAGCATGGGTCAAGAAATAGACCTGAGGATCAATGGAACAGATGAGAAGATGCAAGTGTAAGTACAAAGACACTCAGCCACCTTATATTTGACAAAGGGCCTAATCACGTTCACTGGAAGAAGGATAGCCTCTTTAATAAATGGTGTTGGAAAAATTGGCTCTTCACATGCCGAAAACTGAAGCTAGATCCATGCCTATCACCATGCACTAAACTAAAGACAAAATGGATCAAAGATCTAAATAGTAAAACAGAAACACTAAATCTATTGGAAGACAAGATAGGTAGAAAACTTGGAGAGATAGGTATAGGCAGAGAATTCATGAACAAAATGCAAACTGCATGGGAAATACTTCAAAGAATCAACAACTGGAATCTCATATTATTAAAAAGTTTTTGCACTTCAAAAGAAATCACCAACAAAGTGAAAAGAAAACCCACAGAATGGCAAAAATTTTAGCTATCAACCCCTCAGACAAAGGACTTACATCCAGAACATATAAAGAATTGAAAAACATCAAGCCCCTCAAATTCAAAAACCCTTCCAAAAATGGGCATCTGATATGAATACACATATCTCAGATGAAGATATACAAATGGCAAATAAATACATGAGGAAATGTTCACCATCACTGGTCATTTGAGAAATGCAAATTAAAACAGTACTGAGATTTCATCTTACTCCAGAAAGAATGGCTGCCCTCAAGAAATCAACTGATAATAAATGTTGGCAAGGCTGTGGGGGGAAAGGGACACTGCTCACTGTTTGTGGGAGTGTAGACTGGGGTACCCACTATGGAAACCAATATGGAGATTCCTTAACAAACTAGGATTAGAAGTTCCATTCAACCCACCTATTCCCCTCCTGGGTATTTTCCCAAAAAAAATTGAAAAGATCATGCCACAGTGATATATGTGCACCCATGTTTATAGCAGTACAATTTGTAATAGCTAAATCTTGGAAATAACCAAAATGCCCATCAACCACAGAGTGGATGAAAAAGATGTGGTATTTTTATACAATGGAGTACTACTCAGCTATAAAAAAGATGATCTTGAGGCCTTTATAGGTAAATGGAGGCAACTTGAGACTATCCTCATTAGTGAAATAAATAAGTCTCACATTTGTAAATATCACATTGTCTCTCTAGTATAAAAAAATTATAAAACCTAAAAGAGTAATAAAATCCAAAATACATAATAGATACTGTAAAAATGAAAGAGAAGGAAAGTGCTCTAAAGGATACAACTGTATGCATGTTTAAATGTGTAGGATAGATGACCATATTACTAAGTTTCCAATAGTCACTAAGCAGAACAGTTTGCACTGTCAGTGTTTGAGTGTCCACCTTTTATGCTTTGATTTTGCAACTTGAGCAACTATTTCTAAGAGGACAACATGTAACTTATCAACTAGTAATTTCTTAATGTTAATATTTTTCCTTGAAATTCTGTATTACTTCTATGCTTTTTTCTGTTTTGTCTTGTTTTTCTTTAAATAAATAAGTAAACAGTGAGCCGAAATAACTGTTTCCTCCTTTAATTTTGGGTGTTGAGTATTTTGTCTCAACATCAAGAGAACTAAGACAGTGATGGTAAAGGATTCATAGCAAGTTTTATTATCTCATAGGACAACTCCCCCTTCACTGTACTTTGAACCTTCTCTTACCAAATCTTTAGGACTTGTTTGTCCATGTAAACTTTTAAACTACTTTGTCTACTTTTCCTCCCCACCCAAAAAAACAATCTGTAGAAATGATCACTGGAGTTGCATTAATGTCACATTAATTACAGAATTATTGAGCTTTCAGTGATACTTTTCTTTCCATCCAGGAACACTGCTATTCAGAGTTCTAAACAATTATGGTCAATGTTGAGTGTGCGTATGTGTGTGTGTGTATGTGTGTGTTTACTGGCAACTGAACCCAGGGCCTTTGCACTGAAATGCATTCCCAGCTCTTTTTTATTTTTATTTTGAGACAAGGAGACTGGTTAAGTAGCTGAATCACCCAGGTTGGGCTTGAACTTGCAGTCCTCCTGCCTCAGCCTTCCAGAGTACTGAGATTACAGGCATGCACCACCATGCCTGCCATTGCTAACTTTTAATACAGCTAGTATAATTACATGTATGTTGTGTGTATATCTATACGTGAGCTTTAAGTTAGCACATTTTATTACTCATCCTTTAATACACTTTGAAGTCCCTATGGAAATAACTTCTATCAGCCCTTGAAACACACACTCAGCTATACCCAGGTGAGAGTCCCTCCCCAGGAACAAACTCCCAGGTCCTGGCCCTCCCACCTGACAACAGCCCTTGGCACCCCTAGTCCCTCACACCACCTCCTCTCCCTGCAAGGACTCATTCCTCACACTGCCCAGGAACCAGATACCCCCACCCCGCACCAGGTTGTCCCTCCAAACAAAGCCGGTGGCTCTGCCCTTGGGCCCCCTCACCATGCTCCACACTGTCCCATGAGGTCCTCTGGAGACACGAGAGGTCCTCGCATCCCCCCGCATCACCCCAGCACCCAGCACTCTCTCACTGCTGATCGGAGCAAATGCAATCGGCCTTCCCACTGCAGGATTTTGCATCTCGTGGAGGCCCCTGCAGATCCTCTAGAAAAATCCTTGATAACCTCGGTTGGTTCAGGCACAAGCACAGTGACCCCAAGGGCCACCCACTAGGGACCGGAGGCCAGAGACACCTTCTCGTGCAGGGAGCCTGGGACCCACATCCCATGTGTTGGCCCCTGGCTCAGCCAGCATCACACACGCGTTCCCCATGCAGTGTCTCAGGGCCGGGATTCATACTTTGTTCCACTTCGGTCCCCCAATAAACCTATCAATTCCACACAGCCCCAATCAAAACCTGATCAAGCTCTTAATGGAACGTGACAGGCTGATTCTAATATTCAGGAGGGAGCGTAAATGCTCAAGAATAGCCAAGACAGCTTGAAAAAAGAAAAAACAAAGAGGGGAATTCTGCCCGACAAGATGTCAAAGCATATTATAAAGTCATTTTAATAAATAGAATGTGATATTAACACATGAATAGATAAATAGATCTTGGGAGAAAAATAAGAGATAAAAAGTAGACGTGTGTGCATGCTGGGATTTAGTATATGGACAAAGGTGGCGTTTCATAGCAGCAGGGGAGTGGATTATCTGGTAAGCGCTGGAATAGTTCATTTAGCTAAAAAAATTAAGTTAAAACCCTCTTTCTCACCAGTAACAAAAATTAGCAGAACAAAAAAAATAATTTTTTTAACTGCAAGAGTAATAGAAGAAAACATGGAAACTGCATATGGTCTTGAGTTTTAAACAAGCTTTACTGAAAAGCAAAATTCATAAACTTAACTACAGAATTTAAAAGTCTGCATAAAAAAAGCTAAAAGTTAGAAGAGGTAAGAAGAGATGTATAACATATTTATTGACATGTCCACATATGGTACATATGTTTAGAACATATATAACAAATACAACAAAGTAAGGATTGGTATTTAAAATAAAGAATTTATTCAATAAGAAAACAGGAAAAGCATATGAGTGGACGAGATATAGAGTGGAAATTAGAAAGGGTTACTACACAAACTCAAGGGTGCTCAATTTATCATTAAAAAAAGGTAAATAAAATTCGTGTGGCATTTTTTCCCATCAGATTGGCGAAAACGTAAACGCTTTCACGGACAGGCTCTCACCTGCACGGCTGGGGAACCAGAATCGGAACAGCACTTCGGAGCCCGAGGTGGCGATGGCTGCGAGATTAGCCAGCCGCCCGCCCTCCTGACTTTGTGCACATTATGTCCCCACACTTGGGTAAGGCTGAGCGACGGACCCCTGCGTCTCTGCGGCTCTGCTGGGTGGCAGTGGACTAGAGCAGGACACAGGACACACACCGGTTGAAGGGGCAGAGGAGGGCATCCTGGAGCCTCCTCCCATTGTCCTCAGAAGTGTCAAGGTCACCCGCACTGAGGGACATCGCAGAACCGTGACACGCGGAAGCCTGGAGCGTGACCACTAAGAAGCAGGCCTGATCCCGGACCCCTTCGCTACAGAGGGGGCGCTGGGTGGCGGAGTCGCTTCCTGGCCAGGTGGCCGCTGTGACCGAGCGTGAGGGCGCCTGGCTGGCTGGAGATGAATGTGCCACTCTGGGAGTGCAGGGGTGCGAGTGCAGCGTGTGGCACCTGCAGATGAGGCTCCGGGAGAGACGGTCCTCTGCACTGTTCGGGCCTTGACGGGGTTTGGGATGCTCAGCGCCAACCTCCTTCTCCAAGAAGGCCCGTTCCAGAGGAGCTGGGCGGCTCCGGGTTCCTGGGAAAGACTGGGCTCTGGCACTTTGGGTGCTATCCTGCTCCAGCCTCCACTTTGCCTCTCTCCCTGGAAACTGGAAATAAAAACACAGCAGCTGCATGGGGAATAGCAGAAGCCTCCGGCCCTGTGCCTGCAGCCCCACCTGGACCGCCATCCTCTGCTGAGAGTTCCCAGTCCCAGTGCATCTCCTGTTGCCCAGAGGCATCAACAGCCCCAGCAAAGTGGGGTTCAGGCCAAGGGGATCCCAGGAGAGGAGAGGAGAGACTGACAGTGGCCCTAGGCTCAAAGCACAGAACTCCAAGACTGGATTTCCGGGCAGGCCCGTCTGTCTGGATCAGCTGCTTGTGCTGGTGCCTGGGCACTGTTCGGGGGACATGGAGGATGGGAACAATGACGAATCCCTTCAGCCACAGCCAGTTTAGCCTATGGGCGGTCCCCCTGTTATGGTTTAGGTGGAAAATGTGCTCCTGTGCTCAAAGGTGGGGCTTTCAGAAAGTGACTGGGTCACGGGGCGCTGCACCCACTGGCGGACTCATCCACGGGTGATGTCATAGCTGAATATGCGCCAGGACTGGGGCCTCCTCGGCTGGCTGGAGGTGGTGCATCACTGGGGGCATGAGCTTGATCTATCTGTGTATCTCTCTCTTCCCCTGCCTTTGCTCTCTCTCTCTCTCTCTTTCCTGGCTCCCACGGTTCATGCAGCTCTTTCCTCCTCCACTAAACACTTCCTCCTGCCGTGTCATTTCTGCGCGGGGCCAGCCGGCCAGCCAGCCAGCCAAGAACTGAGCCCTCTGAAGCCAGTAGGCAAATAATCCTCTCCTCACCGAGATATGGGTGTGCACTGTTTTGTCCAAGTGACAGGAAAGCTGGTGGATATGATGCCCCCGAAAGTGGCTTAGAAAGCAATCTGTGAACTGGTGCTGCCCTCACCCGATCTTCTCCTTGAAGAAGTTTGGGCGGTGAGAGCCCCCACCCTCACCCACATGGCTGTGATTTGAAGGCAGGCTGCCTTCTCAAAGAAGGGAGGAAGGGAGGAAGGAGAGGGGAGAGAGGGAAGGTAAGAGGGAGAGGAAGGAAAGGAGAGAAAGAAGGAGGAAGGAGGGAAGCCTTGGAGAGTGCAAGGTGGGCCAGCACCTGCCTGCCGCAAGGGCCCCCCACAACCAGTAAGGTTCCGACAATCACCCGAGCCTCCACCAGCCTGGGAGGATTTACATTTCTTTTATTAAAAATGTCACGGGAAGTCCACTCAAACACTTGAAGCCCCTGCCAAGAGTGTACACGTTTGATATTAATTAAAGCAAAAGATGACAGCCCCCAGGAAAAGGAATAATTTTCTCCTCTTGGATAAATGACCTTTCAGGAGAGCTTGTTCTGCAGTTCTGCTTGGTCATTACCAGAAATTACTGAGTGTTTTCAATAAAGCTGGCGTTGCTGGCTCTGTTTGCAGCTTTCCACCTCCTGGGAAGGAGGCTTTCTTTCCCGAACGGTCAGTGTCACCTGGCCAGCCCAGAATGATGTCCAGGGCGAATGTCGGCCTTGTCAAAAGGTCCTTTTCTGAAAGACTTCTGTGTGGGACGCCAGCCTCCTGCCCCTTGGTGACTCCCTGCGGCAGCTCCAAGGCAAGCTCTTGCCCAGCCACGACCTTCCTTCCTCTGGTCCTGTCCTCCCCTGCAGCCCGGAGACCCGGCCTCTCCCCACAGCCTGCTCTGCTCCAGCTGAAAGCCCTGGGCCCACCGGACGCCCCTAGATTCCTCATGACCTCTGGCCCTACTTCTCCACACTGAAACTTCGGTCACCGTGCCAGTACACTGGAGACCAGTGTCCCCTGGATATTGCTTTGTGTTTATGGCCATGGCATAGCCCAGCACCTTGGCACCGCTGGGCCATGGCTGCCCCTTCAGTCCCCTGCTCTCCCCAACCAGTCGAGCTTGTGTCCACACGTACTCTGTGGCTCCCCTCTGCAGCGGGGCTGCACACCACCCTCCCGGGAAGCTCCTGGGGACACAGCTCAGTGGCCTCCTCTCTGGTGCAGTGGCCACCAGTGTCCCTGCCCTCCCTCCCCCCGTCCGCAGGCCTCAGCCTTCCTGGTTCCCCCCAGCCCCCAGCCCTGAGTGGCAGCCCCAAGGCCTGCCCGTGCCATCCACCCGCTGACAAGGTGACAGTGACCTGTGCACCTTCCCGTTCCCCTCCGTGCCCTGCCACTGTCATGGGCGGCATCACCCTTGAGCTCAGGCTGAGGAGGCTATGGGACCCGCCCCTCTCTGCTCCAAAGGCTGCTGAGTGCGAGAGGACCCAGGCCCAGCCCAGGTGGAGGACAGCTCTGGACAGCACAGCCTGGCCGGTGTGCAGCTGGAGCTAATGTTTTCGGATGGGCTGGGGGCCACAGTGGACCTGGGGCAGCTCAGGAACCCCTGCCTGCCAGGACAGCCAAGGCTCAGGGACCTCAGTGTGTGTCGGGCCTGCGACAGGCCACCAGGACAGGGCAGTCACCATCTTTGCCTCCGGGCCTTGGGGCCGCAGCTCTGGCCCCAGCTTTGCATGCCACGGGCTCCTGGCCCTCGGCTGCTTTCCAGTTGGGCCTCTTAAGCATTACTGGGCCCAACTCTCAACGCTGTGCTCTGCCCTGCGTCCCCTCCGTGCCAACTTTGAAACACAGGGTGGGGGTGGGGGCTGAACAAAGCCTCCCATGAGGGCCCCACCCCCGCTCACCCAGCTCCTGCCAGGTGGCCCAGCCCAACCCTAGCTGTGTCCCACCTGGGAACTGACCACAGCTCCACCACCATCCACCACACCTGCACAGAGGGCCGGTCCTCCCTAGCCACCCGCAGGACCTCACCCACCACCCTCCTTTTCTTCTGGACACTTCCAACCCTCTGGGATTGTCTCTGCACTCTCTAGCTAGCTTCTCCCTGGGGTGGGTGCACTAGATGGGCCAGGCTGTACCCCACTCTGAGCCAGGGCCTGCGGGGGCCCAAGAATTGGGAAAAGAGTGAGCTGGGAGCTCTGAGTTCTGGTCTCACTTGGTCTCTCAGTGCCTCAGTTTTCTCATCTGCAAAATGGGCTAAGTCACAGGCTCTGTGCATCTCGGGGCCAAGCTGGGCTTGCTCTGAGATGAGTGAGTCCCTGGGGAGAGTGCTTGGTGTGCTGAGCTTCTATGGAAGGGCGCATTTTCACGGAGCTGGTTGGAAATGGGACTGGGCTGTACGGAAGGGAGAGGTGGGCAGCTGCCCCTTCCCAGTGGGATTTCCAATAATACCCAGGGAGGAATTGTGTGTGTACAGTTCTGCAGATGTCGGGGAAGCGGAGAGCCAGAGGAAGGTCAGGCTCTGGTGCAGCTTAAGCTGACCCAGCAGTGTGACCTGTGATGTCACCGCTGCACCTCATTTATCTCGTCAAGCCTCTTCTGGGGAGGCTCTGTGTCACTGGGGAGTCCTATAAGGACTTTGAATCCTACAAGGGCCTGCACCAGTGGGCATATGGCCCCTGTGAGCCTCAGTTTTCCTCTTCCAGAAAATGGATGCACCAAAATCCAGGTTCTTCCCAGGCACAGAGACTCAGCACTGGGTTTGAAGGGCCCGAGACAGAGGAACCCGAGGGCACTGCCATCGAGATTAAGAAGTATCTGTGCCACAGGGAGTCGGGGAAACCATGTGGGGCCTGTCCTGAGTGGAGACACTGGCATCTTTCAGGGCAGGGCACAGGGGTATAGCCCACGGTTTACAAATATGCACATCCCATGCTGCCCTTGGCGTGGTCTGACCTGGAGGTGGCACTTGGTGGTGCTGCAGATATAGAAACAATCATCAGACACCTGCCAGCAAGGCTCCCAGAGTGGCAGGGCGCAGCGGCCCTGCCCGGGAGCAGGACCTGGGCTGCTGGCCAGCACCCAAGGCTGCCGGGCTGCCTGTTGGGACAAATGAGTGTGACCTCAGTGCCCTCGGCGGGTCCCGAGTCTTTCTGGGGCCAGCTCCTCCCTGGGACAATGACACAGCTGCAACTTGTGGAGTCCCCGGGGCAGGCAGAGCACAGCCGGCCCGCGGAGTCCTGTCACATACAAGTGCATGCAGTCTCAGGCACTGACACGCACGCCTCCTGCATTCACACTCGTACACATGTTCTCGTTCACTGTGGGCTCGTGCACACGCTCGCACGCTCACCCGGCGGGGCCTCCGAGTCACCCGCCAAGCGGAGACCATCACCAAGCTCCTGACAGGGCTAACCCTAACCCCAGGGGCATGCCCGACCCATGGGATGGCACGGGAAATTCTGGCCCCTTGTTTGTTCCCCTGGCCCCTGCCTGTCACCCAGGGTGGCCTGGAGGAAGCCTATAAACCAGCACCTCCTCAAGACCTGCAGGGTTGGGCTGGGACGCCTGTGTCGGTGCAGGCTTGGTCCCCAAGGCTGCGGTGCTCGGAGGTGAGGCTTTGGGACGACAACTGGATGGCAACGCTCTAACTTCCCCAGGAGCTGACAGGACCACAGCTTGATGGCGTCTGGGGCGGGAGTGACAGGAATTTAGAGGGTGGGAAAGGAGTGGGTCAGAAAGAGAGGGGAAGCCAGGCAGCAGGGCAGGGAGGACCGGGCAGGCCAAGCAGGGGTCCCCGGGGCGGGTGCTGGAGCCACCTGCCACCCACAGTGCCAGGGTCCCTGGAGCCAGGCACAGGGCTGGCTGGGCACATGCGACTGTGCCCTTCCCGTAGCTGCGGCACCAGCCTGCATTGATTCTGGCTGAGTTCTGCCAGTTGCCTGAAAAGCCCTGTCCCCTCTCTTTTGTGTAGTCTACCAGTCTCTCGGGATTTCATTCGAAAAACAAAAAAGCAACACTTGGGTCCTTCTGTGCCGCCACAGATTTGCCTGCAGTTCTTGCTGTACTTTTTAAAAAGACATTTAAAACCTCCCTGTGCCCAGCCTGGCAGCCGATTTCCCTGTGCCCGGCCTGTAGCCCCAGCCCTGGTGCCCACCTCAGAGCTCTGGCATGAGCCCTGCCCCCTCCAGAGGGTGGCAGGGTATCCCATGCCCCAGGGTCCAGCAGGGCAGGGATTCAAACCCAGGCGGGCTTGGCGGGGACCCAGGATGCTGTTGAGAATTGATTCTGAGCTAAGTTTAGACTTTCGGCAGAGCTGTAGAAATAGCACCGTGTCCAGCTCTCCCTCGCCAACTTCCCCTCAGCTTAACTAACGCGTTATGGGACCCTAGCAAATCACACGAGAGGCAGAGGCCAGGCAGCACCAGAGCTGAACTACGGGCCTCATTCCCATTACACTCAGTTTCCCACTAAGGCTTTCTTCTGTTCCAGGACCCCATTCTGGATCCCCTGTTGCTTCACTTTCCCCATCTCCGTGGTCCCCATCAATCTGTCACTGTGCCTCAGTCCCTACCTTCCAGAGGTACACATGTGGCCAGAGAACCCATCGATTACCCTGCCCAGGGTCCCTGGTTTGGGTGTGTCCTGTGCTCTGTTGGGACATCTTGGGCAGTGTACTAGTTCAGCTTTCCTACCGCTGAGACAATACCCAGGACTTAAAGGAGAGATTTAATTAGCTTCCGGCTTGGGGGGATTCAGTCCATGGTTGGCTGGTTCCAA
Organism: Dolichotis patagonum; assembly: GCA_004027295.1. Classification (NCBI taxonomy): domain Eukaryota; kingdom Metazoa; phylum Chordata; class Mammalia; order Rodentia; family Caviidae; genus Dolichotis; species Dolichotis patagonum. The sequence continues at coordinate 96,137 of PVJX010003586.1, read as the reverse complement.
GGCAAAACAAGATGGTAGAAGGAGAGGGAGGGGCAAAGCTGCTTCATCCACAGTGGCTGGGAAGCAGAGCAGGGGGACAGTGCAGCGGGGAAGGGGCAAAGGACCAGCTATGGTACACAGGGTCACACCTCCTTGACACACCCAGCTAGACCCAGTTCTTAGCCCAGTCAAGTTGGTGGATCACGGAGCATGATCAGGGCAGCCCTCCAGGGCAGAACCTTGCACTCTTCTGAAACTCCTGGTGCCTGTGTCTTGTCACTGGTGACTTCCACTTAATCACCTAGGGAAGGGGTGTCTGCCTGTCTGCCCAGCCCCTCCACCATAAAGCAGTCACCCTCCCTTAGCAACTGGTGTATCTCTTGGGGGAGGTTCTTGACACAATGCCATCCCATCTCTTCTCCAACTTAACACCCTCGAATATTCCTGGCCACTACGGGATGTTACTGCTGTGTGATCATTTTCCCAGGCGAGTGATTTTGTCACTTTGTTCTTTCTTGTACATTAATCATAGCAAATCTCCTGTAAGGAAGATCTTGTGCAATAGTTATTCCACCATTATTCATGTTGTTGTGAGTTTCTTCAGGTTGGTGCTGGCAGCCACCTCCCTTCCACTCCCTTCCAACCACACCATCGTTTTTGAGGCTTCTTCACTGTCTGGCACCACAAGATGTCCCAGTCCTTTGCTCCTGGAGGGTGATGTGCAGAAGCCAAGACAGGGGCACTCGGGTACTCGGGGTCAGTGGGGTGTCCGTGCTTCCTAGCCCACTCAGTGCACAGAGCAGGGAAGCCTGGGGGTGACAGATGCACAGAGCCACCCAGGAACACTTGTGACTCAGTGTCTCTTGGGCACAGACGCAAAACTGGGTCGGTACAGATCCTCGGGCTTCTAATCCAGCACCACTGAGTTCGTTCTGTGGCAAGAGTTAGCTAAGGAAATGGCCGGAGCAGGAAGGGAGGGTCCTAGGGTCTAAGAGCCCACTGCCTGGTTAGATCTGAGGTGTCAGGTAGCAAGGAAACGGCTGGGAAAGAAGAGCCGTTTCCGGACTAGAGAGATGCACCTGCTGAGCCAGGACCAGGATGCCGGGTCCAAACATGATGGCAGAAGGTGACCAGGCGACTTAGCTTACACACAGCAAGTCCCTGGGCATGAACCCTTGGCCACCCCAACCCTGCATGTCATTGACTATGCAGATCTGACCCTGTGGACCGTGGGCATTCTGACAGTTCCTCCAAGGGCTATCAAAGGTCTGAAAGCTCCACCGCCCAGTGCAGGGGCTGGGTCCCCACTCCCCAGCAGCAGCGAACCTTGTGCTTTGTGTTTTCTCTTCCAAGTGAATCACTGACCCTGGAGCTACTGTCAGGTGTCTGCTCAGCTCTTTAGGATGTCAACAAACCGCACAAGACCCCAACCCGGTGACAACTTCCCCCACCAGCAGTGGATAGCCCCACTCCTACTGTCTACAACAGACTGACTCGCTGGCGTAGTTGGGGGCAGGCGGGCAGTTTTGGGGTGGCCGCCCCCAGCCCCCAGTTCCTGCTCCCCATGACAGGTCTTTGTCGAAGCCTTGGGGCCAGGCGGGGCCGCGGCTGTCTCACGGTTCTCAGCCCCTTCCTTGGCAGTCTCTCCAGGGTGGAGGCTTGGTTCACTCTTCCGTTCACTGTGGGGGTTTTGCCCCATTTGGGCACCTCCATATCCTGGGGTGTCTGCGTATTTGGGGTCTGGAGAGCATTGTAGAGGTTCAGCAAGTCAGAGCCACATAAAAGATACACCCAAGACGGCCTGCCCTCCTCGGCCTGCCCCTGGCTCCCCACCCTCCAACCATCCCACCCACTCCTGGTAATGAAGCTCTTTGGTGTCTGTTTCACCTTCCTTTTGCACAAGTGAACAGATACATACGTAGTTTCTCATCTCTCCTTTCTCACATGAAGAAAACCTGTTATAAAAACTCTTCAGCACTTTCTATTTCCACTGACAGTGTGTCCTGGAAATCACCCCACCTCGGTTCATAACGCTCTTCCTCGTCCTTTTTACAGCTCTGTAGTACCCCATTGCACTCTTCGCATGTGGATTGTCTGCTCCTGTTTCCCCCACAGCTCTTCCAAGTTTCCGGCCCTTTGCGCTCCACTCTGTGAGCGGTCTTTCTTCAGCAGAGACACCGGTCTATTTGCAGACCGCCTTCTCCCGCTTGGTTGTTGAGCTCGCAGAAGTTCTGGAAGCCCTTCCCAAGAGGATAAAAGCAGAGCCTCTTCCTGCCGAGGGGGCCCCTGTGTGGGGCTCTGTCCTCTGCAAGGGCTCCTCCCTTATGGCACCCCGAGCACCCGGGCCTGGCCCAGCTCCCTGCCCACAGGAAGCGCGACCTCCACAGGGTCCGCGCCCGGGCTCCAGGGCACGTGCCATGCCCACACCTAAGTGGGAGTAGACTGCAGGCGCAGCACCACCTCAAAGCAGGGACTGAGGAAAAGGGAGCCAGAGACCAGCCAGGAAGGATGGCCTTGGTGACAGGGAGCAATGTTCTGGGTCAACGTTACTGTTTCCACCAAGGAGGTGATGGCCCGTTTTAACTTCAAACTGCCCAAAGGGTTCCAGGGGTCAGGTACGCTCAGACTGAACCCAGCTGCAGCCCACAGGGACTGTCGGCCGGCAGATGCTGCTCCGCTGACCTGCTTTCCCCTGGGGCCACCCGGGCAGGGGCGATCGCAGGATGGGCCAGGCCCCTGAGGACCAGCTGTGACAGGAGTGCTGGGCGCCAAGTCGCACATGGGTTGCCGACCGCAGGTCGCTGATGGAGTGACTTACCCTTCTCAGAAGTCACTCACCAGCCTGCCACCACCCCACAAGCCACACGCATGACGCCAGCACGAGACACTGGCTCCTCAGGATGGAGCACGCTGACACCAAGAAGACTATTTCTGCAACACAACAGTCCCCAAGACACCCAATGCAAGCCAAAGGCCACCTCTTGTCTCAGGTTCCTGGGGCGTCTGGGAAGGCCCCTGCTCCCGGAAGTGGGACACAGGACCCCTGCTTAGGCCTCCCTGGGCGGTGTCCTGGTCTATCTTTCATCCCAGCTGGCTGCAGCACCAGGGGGTGCAAACAAGCAGGGAAAATGGGACGTCCCAGGGGCAGCTGCCGGGGACCCACACTGTGGGGTGTTTGGCCTGGCTTGTTTGGGTGACAGAAGAGGGCGCTGTAGACTTCCTCTGCCGTTTCCCACCCTAGACAGACTCTGAGATGCCGGCTTCATGCTTGCACTTGGGCTGGTGCAGCCTGGGCCAGTCAGGGTGGGTTTGTGCGGGAAAAGCCACACAGCGCTGGGGGCCTGGCCATTCGCCCTCACCCATGGTCTCTGGCCGTGACTTGGCCCCAGGGAACACCCCGTGGCCACTTCACCCGAGGGTTCACTTGAGACATACAGCCTGGCGGGTGACATTTAGGTTCTTAAACCAAGTTGCACTTGATTGCATCGTTTGCAGACATTCCTTTTTCTTTTCTTAATTCCTTATTTAAAATGTGCATATTTGAGGGTTGAAGCCTGAAGGCTACATAATTGAATGACCAGAATCCTGAGATGATTTAACAATTATCCTACTCACGGCACACATTATTGGGGCCTAATTTTTTCTATTTCCTTGGCTCATAATCGACTTTCCTCCCCATCAGATACACAGCAGTTCTATTCTTCTAGGATCAGCTGTTTAATAATCGCCACCCTGACAGCAGACCTACACCCTTGTCCTCATTTAATAACTATTTATCATCCACTATCTTCCCATTTTCAAAAAGGAGTAAGTTAAATGCTCCAGAAATTGGAAAAAATTGAAATTTGACCTTTATTAACTGGGTTAATTGTCAAAATCTCTGCTTGTAAAAAAAATTAATGACCAAAAAGTGTAACTTTTAGAGTTTCAAAGATGAGCTTAATGTCCAAGGAAGTATAAACTTTGACCTTCCTGACACATGTCATGAATAACATCTATCCTCATAAATTGCAACCTGTGAGCAATTATAAAATTTCCCCTGTATCCAATCATGCAATTTAATTGCCGCAGAAAAATTCCAGCTTTCTTAGAACCTGGAGAATTATTTGATGCCTACAGGCATTATATATGTTTCAGGCAGGTACATGAGTTCGCCTGGATTTCCAGACATGGAGCTGCACCTGGACAGAGATTCTGGGTGTCTAGACCATAGGCAGCTCAGCAGTAAACAATGAAACTCATCACGGAAGCAAAGTGGAAAGAGAAGACCAGAGCCTGTGTTCAGATGCAGTCCCTGCGCTTGGATCTTCTCGTTTCCTTGTTAATCGCCCACCCATGATTCGCCAAAGGGGCTCGGTCAGTGTGACCGTGACGGGCAACTGAACCCCAAGTGGGAGTAGGACAGGGTTTGACGCTATCAATGGAAGCAGGTGCTTGCAACCAGGTACTGTAGAAAGGCACGGTCTCAGAACAGGGCCCAGAAGGGATGGGCCCGTTCTCCGTACTCAGTGGGCACCTCCATCCCCTCACTGAGATTCCAGCCTCCTCTGGAAGATGCCAGGATGTTGGCAAACGTGGACCAGTGATATCTAAGACCGTGAAATGAACCTACTTTCCTGAAGGATGCTGTTAAAAGTGTCCGGGTATGGAAAAAAAAATATGTATCAGAGATAAATTCTCTGTTGTTTGGTAATAGAAATTACCCTTTTAGGGGAGGAAAAGTAAAAGTTAGACTGAGAATATACAGGTAATCTACAGGGTTGTGGAGACCAGACCGTTTTCCATTGGGAATAGAAAAACAGAACATAATTTAGACCCAACATAGGTGGTGCTTCCCCGAGGCCTCTCCTGCCTCTGAGTACAGCATGGGGTTCCCTGGCCTCAGTTCCTGCAACAAGCATCCCTGTCACACCGTGTCTGCAGCCCACAGCCCAGCAGCGCCTGGCTTGCCGGAGATACCAGGCATCACCGGTGGATATCATCACCCAAGCACACTGGGGATGAAAGACCCAGGATGAGGCCACATGGACCCTCGAATTTCCCTCCCCGATGGCTGGCGTGGGGCCTGGACCTTTCCTCAGGATGTGGGGGTGGTGTGTGTGAGCACGCAGGGAGGTGCCCACAGCAGTCCTGCAGTCTCTGGCACCAGAGCCTCAGAGAAGACCAGCTTGGCAACACTAATTCGACTAACATGGGCAAGACATGCGTTTCTACACAGTGCCCTCTGTTACCCGGGCCCCACCGCCCACTCAGGCCAGCCTGGAAGGTAACGCTGCAGAGGCTCGACGTGAGCTTCCAGCGATGCCAGGGCCTGATTTTGAGGATGAGGGTGACAAGAAGGGATGGAAGCCATCCCATGGCCTCACTGCAATCCAGGCTGACGCCAGCACAGGACAGCAGAGCGGGCAATCAAGTCTCACTTCCCTCCCACGGCTCCCAGAAGGTCCACGGTGTGCTGACTGAATATTTTCCCCCAGTGCCTGGGGATGGAGTCCGGGTCCCCAAGCGTGCCCGGCGAGAGCGCTACCACCGAGCTGCCTCCTGGCCAGTGACTGAACTTCCTAACAAATTGCAACACAGTCTGAACCATGTCAGCCCTGCAATCATAGACAACACAAGCCCGAAGTTTGTTATTTTGACAAGTGCAGTGACCAAAATAAAATAAACCTTCTCTTTCAGTTTGCGTATGAGACAGAAGTAGCCATTCCTCTAGATGCGTTTCAGGATTCACCGACAGGTTCTGGTCCAAAAATCGGGCCTGAGGAGGTGCACACTGTTCTAACCGCTGTCCCCACCCTGCCATCAGGCCACTGGTAGGGACCCTGGTGGGGAGGGTTTGTTTCGCATCACCTGTGAGGTTTACTTGAAAACGTGCAGCCGACAACTCTGGGAGTGGCTGTGGTTGTTCCCACGGAAGCATTCATAGCACATTACCTGTATAAAGTAAGTATTTCCCATTTGGGATCCTGCCAAGTCTGGGCAGCAGCTGGGGGTGGAGGTGACACTTTCAGCTGTGCCACTCGCTCGCTATTCCAGTTCTGCAGCCTATGGCCACCCCAGGACACCTGTGTCCACCACACTCAGCTCCTGGCCCAGCAACCTCAGAGGATGATTCGGTTTTGCAGGGAAGGAAACTGGGTCCCGGGCACCGAGGAGCAGGTTCCAGGTCGCAGCTGGGGGCGGAGGGCGCAGGTCAGGGCTCTTGTCGGCTGGCGTGGGGGCGCAGTCTCTTCCCAGGCTTTGATCATCTCGCTGCAGGCCTCTCGGCGCAGCAGTCACTTCCACTGCAGGGAGAGGTGAGGAGGGAGCCAGCAGGGCCGTGGGGAGACAGCTGTTCCAGTGTCCTCTGGGTGCTGGGGGGTGTCGGGCAGAACTCACCCAACACCTAACGCAGCCCCTCTGGAACTATACTAAGTCAGCATGGAACCGAAGTATGAGGTCCAGGCCACAGGCTGGTTTTGTCTGCTAGGAGGCTCGTGAAGAGAAGGGACCATCAGGGAAAAACAGGAAGCTGGAGAGGACCGAGGAAGAGACAGGAAGGAGATGGTGATGTCCCGATACCCCAAGGGGAGTGGCAGCGTGTTGTTACTGTCCTGGTTGGGCCACCCAGTGCAGTCACTGTCCAGTCGGTCACGGAGCTCACGGTGCCCTTGCTATGCGCCAGGGGCTCCGAGGGCCCAGCAGCCAAATGGGGGCCAGGTAACAGCGAAGCATTTGTCTCATGGCATTTAGCCTACCAGGGCAGGGCAGGGAGGATCCTCCTCACGAGCCCTGCACCCCAGGGGTGGCTCAGCCTTGGAAAGTCCACGTGGTGTGGAGTTACTGGGCTAGGAGCTCCCAAGCACGGCCACCCAGGTCCTCCCTGGCTACTGGCCTCACTCTGCTTCTTCGACCTCTGTGGAAAAGGAGCAAACCCTTCCCTCCTTCAGCTACAGGCAGCCCACCGAGCGGAGAAGGCGTCCTGCCCCACCAAGGCCTCCTCTGCCAGGCCCGGCACACTCAGGTCCAGCAGGGTAGATTCATTTCAATAACAAATCTGCTGGTGCATTTAAATATAATTCAAGTTACTCAAATTCAATTTGCACACAGAACTTCAGGAATACATTATAGGAGGCGCTGTTGATTAAAACAGGAGGGTGACCCTTAATGAGGTTACCGGATCCTACTCTACGCCCACTTCAAATTGACATTTGAATGAAAGTGAGCTGAACGCTTGGGTCAGGTTGTGAGTCTGCGAAACACACTGCCGACCAGGGACCAGTAATGGGGGTGGGGGTGGGGTGGCTGCAGAGCGCCCTAGAAGCGCTGCCACTGGGGTGCAGAGTGCTGGGGTGCTTAACCCTTCAGCACCCAGCCCCTCGATGTGCTCCGCTCACTGCGCTCCGCTCACTGCTGTCCAGTCCTGAGCCCCTGTCCTCCGACTGGGCTTCCCTATTCTTTTAGTTGTACATATTAACCCTCAATAAAACAAAACTGATGGTTTACAGGAAACTGTTCTGAGTACAAGTTTAATTTAGCATGACTTTGAATATTTGGAACCTGGGACTATTTTAAATGTATAATCCCACCTCTCAACAAAAAGATTAAGCATATCTTTCAGTGAGCCTATTCTAGAAACTTCCGGGAGGGAAATCGCCTATAAATGGCCCGTTTGGGTGAAGAACTGGGTGGTTTTTCCAGGTGGGTGATGCTTCTACTTGAGCAGCGGGGTCCACAGCCTCTCACCCCAAGCAGGAGGCAGAAGACCTGAGAGGAAGGCCTGTTTCCACGCAGCATGGCAGTGTGGGTCCACCAAGGCCAATTGAACCGGTCTACCTCGATCTCCACACTCGCAAATGACTGAAGGCACGACTTCTATGGTCACCGCGCGGTCCAATGACCACACACAGGCTTCGTAGTGGGGGATAAACCTTGCTGAGGTTTCCTCTTCTTTACCGAGGACTGAAGCCAGATCCTTCATGTTGAGCTGCATGCCTCACCCTACCCCTTTTCTGAGGCCCTCTAAGCTGCCCAGGCTGGTCTGAAAATTGCCGCTCTACTGCCTAGCCTCCCAGGGACCTGGGAGTACAGGCCTGTGCCGTGACGTGGGCTGCCTCTGAGATTTTACGCAGGGCCTTTTGATAACTCAGTTCCATTCTTCTGTCCTTGAAGGAAAATGTGGACACGGAGGCCCTGAGAACAGACATCACTGCCCTCCAGAGTGGGGATGGAACCAGGGCTGGGGACCCCAGCTTCCTCGGCGCCTTCTCTGGGGCACGGCATGGAAATGACCTGGCCTCGTGCTGCTGGTTTACGGGGCGCCGGGGCTAGAAAGCTCCTTGGGACCACACAGCTCACAGGGCACCGCAGTGCAGCCCGCCTTGCAGGCCAAGAAAGGCTCCCCATATGCAAAGATATGGACAACCATTTGGAAGAAAACGAAGAGACAATACGACAGATAGTGAAGATCTCTGGTTGTCTAGCTTTGAAATTTATGCTTTCTTATGTCCCGTTCTATTCTGTTGTGCTTAATTTTACTCCCTTTTAAAATAAAATTTAAAAAAAGAAAGGTCACACCTCCGAGAGCTCCATCCACACCCTCAGCAGGAAACCTGCCCACTGTGTCTCCCACCAAAGCCGAAGCCGCCAGAGACCACTTGCTCTGCAGCAATGTTTGTTATGCGGACAAGTGCACATTTACTCAGCTTTAAAAACCAAGCCCTCAGGACATCAGAGGTTGGGGAAACCAGTGATCTCCAGCCCGAAAAGCAGAGGCTGGGGGTGGGGTGGGGGGGCAGCCGCGCTCACTGGCGTGCCACCCCACCCCACCCCGCTGAGCCCAGCGCCCTCTCATGGCCTGGCCGGCCTCCTCGCCCAGGGTGGGCACAGTCCCCAGCTCAAGGTCAGGGAAGACAGCTTACATCGGAGGGCCTGTCCCACTCCAAAGAAAAGGAACAGACGAAAATATTAATCATGTTTTTCTTTTAATAAGGGATTTTACTCAAAAGGAGAGCTTGGAAAATCTCTAGCTTGCTGTGAAAACCAGAAAAGCCAGGGAGCCACCTCGCTTCGAACAACAGGGGAGGCTGCAGGCCGCGGAGGTTTGCACCCGCCCAGTACCGCGCCGAGTGGAGCACAGCGCGGGCACCGCAGCCAGCATTCGACATCCGGAGCGGGCTGCGGGTGCTGCTTTGACTCGAGGAGGGACACGTTCTTAATACAGTGAAACGAAACACAAAAAGTAAACAAATTTTTAGAAATCACTAGGTATATATGCATATATATTTATATAATTAGGATTATCAACATTTCAAACTATTAAAAATAAGGTTGCCACCTTACATTTTCAGTACTAGGGTATTCTTTTCAGGAGTAAAACAAAAGATTCTGCCTGGACTCTGGGCGTCACCTCTGGGCCTCTGCAGGCGCTCGCTGCGGGCCATGGGTAGCTACCAACTCCACCTGCGGGAGGCGGAGCAAGCACCACCTCCTGCCATCGGCATGACGTCAGCGTGAGGGCCGCGAAGGCGCAGCTGAACAAGGGAGGACACTGGGCGCTGGGCCCGCAGCCCCCCCAGGTCCCTCTAGCCCTCTGCGATAGCTGTTAGCGCGTGTTCTGCCTCGAAGCAAGATGGCAATCTTAATCAGAAAGCTAGATTTTTAAAATAACTTAAAAAATCATTTGTATAGAAAGCAGCAAAAACATTTTCCTCTCTGCGGAAAAGAAAACTGTTAACAAGAACACAGCGTGGAAACGGGCCATCCCCTGGGTCCGGTCGGGTCCGGTCCGGGTCTGCTCAGCGCTGCACCCGGGCGCCGTCGCCGCTGTCCGAAGGTTCTCTGGCGCCCCCGACCCCCCCCTCGCTTTCCCCCGGGCTGCAGTTCTCCCTCTCGGGGCCCGTCCCGTTGGGGATAGAGTTCTCGCCGTTGAGGAGCCCGTGCCTGGCGGCGCCGTGTGCCTCCTGCGCCCCGGCCTGCCCCTCCAGGTTCCGCAGCACCAGCGGCAGCCGCGACTCGCCCGCGCCGCCCTCCAGCAGCCCCAGGTTGCTCTCCTCGTACTTGGGCAGCGGCGCGCGCGCCTCCAGCTGCTGGCGGAAGCACTTCCGGTGGGCGGCCGCGCTCTGCACGGCGCGCTCCAGGATCTCCTTCTCCCCGAGCCGCAGCTTCACGGCCATCTTCATGCGGGCGGACAGCTCCGGGCCCTTCAGCACGGCCTTGTCCTCCTGCAGGACAGAGGGGCGGCGTCAGGGATGAGGAGCCACAGCGGCAGAGCTGCGGCCGGAGGGGGGGAGGTGGCAGAAGGGTCTGCAACCCGGCTGTGCGTGCTCAGGTGACTGGCGCTTGCAGCAGAGCTGTGCTGCAGACTTGGGGGTGACTCCTCAGGAAAACCGTGTGAAACAAAAAGGGGGCCTGCGCCACCCCGTGAAGGGCTCCAATGTGGCCCCAGGGTGGCCCGGGTGACAGGCAGGAGCAGGAAGGAAGGAAGGAGAGCAGGGAGAGAAGAACGCAGAGATAGAAAGGAAGGAGGGAGGAGGGAGAAAGGGGTCTTTGGAGCCGGAGGCTCAGTGAGATCTGACAGCACCGATGAAAACTAGAATCCTATAAACTGGAAATTATAAAAAAGTATCAAGCAACTTGAAAGCTCTATCTTCTAATCAACAGTGCCTCAATATGGTTTTGGGGAGTAAACATATTAAATGAAAAAATACTAATTCTGAATGAAAATGTCCAATGTGTAACTATTTTGCTAAAACATTTAACAATTTACATTTAGGAAAAAAATCTTTAAAAAGTGCAAATACCCACTTATCAATCCAGTTACCTCAACTGTTGTTTTATATGTTTTTAAAAGAAGAGAAGCTCGATCTTCGAGAAACGACCAGAGTTTGACCTCATTTTCCCAGCTGACCGGAAACTCGGAGTTGCCCAGGGTGAAGATTCTATCGATAGCGCTCTCCCCTAGCAGATGCTCTTTCAGTTCCTCTGCAAGAGACACACACAGCAGTCTGTTAGGAGCGAGAGCAGCACTGCGCCTCGCTTGCACGGCATTCACCAGAGACGCCTTCCCCACCCCCCGGGCCTGACCGGTTAGCCAGGCCACTTCCGGCCTCCCCAGCGCAGCACGGCTGAGTTCTGCATGAGGGAACTGAGTCCCCCCATCTTGGTGAGCCTCTGAAGACAGCCCGTAGCCATGCACACCACACTGGGCAGGAGGGAGCCTTTCCCCAGCACCTGGGTTGGGAAGACGGGCGGACAGTCCGGGCACCGGACACGCACATGTCACAGCTCCAGAGGCCCTGCGGTTCCAGTTTAAAGGCCACTGCTCGTTGTTCAGCTCGGCTTACCAGTATGCCACAGAACAAAAACAGGAAGGGACTAGAAACTCTGTCTCTCTCACTTGTCAAGCATTTAAACAGGAATTCCAAACACAAGTTTACATCTCAGGTGCCTTCAGCTGTACTTCAGGAAGAGGCAGACCCCAGCGCCCGCCCGGAGCCTCTCCTCCGCAGACATCAGCTCCACAGACCCAGCGCAGCACCCATACCCCGCAGAGCAGACGCCCGGCCACTCTGGCTCTCTCAGGCTGTGAGTGTAAGCAGCTGGCGCTGTTTACAGATCAAGCTGGGGTCTGCTAGGGAGCAACACAAAGAGACACCAGCGGCCTTGCAGGACACACCATCTTCTCTGACCAAGGGAAACTAGAGAAGTGGCAGACCTAGTGATTTGAGCTTTTTTTTTTAATAAAGAAAATGGATGTTATCTAATGTTGAAAAAAAAAGATTTACTGAGTTGTATTTGATAGCAAAATAATAGAGTAGAATTCAGGATTTTTAGATTTTTCATTCTTTAGTTTACATTCTTTGTATAAAGTGGTGAAGATTAAAAATAAAGGCAGCCCCTTCGTGGTAGAAATGTCTTCAGAAGCCCTAAATACTAGTTGATTCTGTCACCCCTTCCTCATCAGCCTGTCCTCTTTTCAAGGAGGGAAAGCGGGCTGGTTGGGAGGCTGAGGCAGGAAGACTGCAAGGTTGAATTCATGCTGGACAACTTAGCAGCTTAGTGAAACCCTGTCTCAGAAGAACGGAAAAAGGGAGGGGCAGTGAGGAAGGAGCCCTGGGTTCAATCTCAGGCACTGGATAAATAAGAGGAGGGAAAGCAGAGCCCGAGGGCAGAGCTTCTCTCCGTGAGCGTCTAAAGTGATACTGGACTCAGCTCGGATCACCAAAGAAATGAAGCTGGGAGGCTGGGACACGAAGTGAAGCAGTGGCCTGCCTGGCTCCAGAGGGGCCGCACTCAGAAGGGGTTGCCAGCCTCGAATCAGCCCCCCTCGGGGCTGCCGAGCTCCACCTGGCTCGCAGCGTCCTCTTCCATGGCGCCCTGACTGGGTACCGAGCCTCCCTGCAGCGCTGCCTGGCCAAGCCTCTGGGCACTAGGATCTCCTGCCGTGTGGGCCAGCAGCTCACAGGACTGAACCCTGAACCTCAAAGAAGCACAACCAGCACCCCGCCTGGACGCCAGCACCCGGGGGTCCTGCCAGACGCCTCCGCTCTCACTCCACTGCCCTTAGCTGGTGTCTACACTGCCGGCCTGTGTTGTGGGACTGAGTTTCTCTGGACTTGCGCAGCCTTCTTCAAGCTCCAAACATGAGGCCAGGGCCAGAGATGGCAGACCACGGCAGCCCTCCCTGGTCTCCCCAGCTCCTGGACACTCACTGCTGGGCAGCTGTCACTGCCCTTGCTGGCCTTCACATCTTCCCACCCACTCTGCCTGCCTGGGATTCGAGGTTATTTCCAAGGACAGAACGCGCGCACAATTAGACACCAAACCTCAGGACTGTGTGCACGTTTTAGGGTGGAAAAATAAAAGCACAACCCTGCCAGGTCATATGAAACCCCAAGCAACTTGTCTCAAGCAAACAGAAAAGCACACAGTACCTTCCTTAACTCTCTCTGGGCCTGAAGGAAGAGGCTGCAGCTGAGAATACCCCCTGCCCCACTCGGGGTACCCCGGCCTCAGGCTTGTGCAGCACTGTTGACTCCAGCGGATGACCAGCGGGTGACATTTCCAGGGCAGAATGGATCTAGTTTTTATTCCCCTCTTCCCAAAGGTGCTTCAGTTTTAAAGCCATTTTGTTTTTAACCTGAACTTTTCTGCTTTGCACTGTTCCATGACTTAAAGAAGAAAAGCAGCATCTTTTTTCTTTCCTGAAAAGATTTACCTTCCGTCATGCAGAACACCCGGAGGAAGGCCAGGAGCTGAGCAGAGATGGGCGGCTCGGTGAAATGCAGCGCGAACACGCTGGACCTGCCGGGAGAAGGGCCAGGTCAGCCGCTTGCGGGCTCAGCTCGAAGCCCTCCCACCCAGGCCGTGCGGCCGGCGGCCAGAGACAGAGGGCTGGGAGTGCAGGGCACGGCTGCAGATGGACGTCACATCGGGCACGGACCATCTCTGCGGTGCCTGCCCCTGTCTAGGGCGCAACTCGCAGTAAGAGAATGAAACATGCCTATAGGTCTTAAAAATATTCATAATAATTTACGATAAGCTCACACTTCAATCATTAATCACATATTGACAAGTTCAATAAAAAAGGCGCAGATAATCCATTTTCATTAAGAATGGTTCCTCTGTTCCCAGGAGGCCTAATAAATCATAATTCTTGTCTTTATCATTTTGCTCCTCGACTACAAGAAAATCCTAAAGAATTTAGCCAGAGTTCTTGAAATTATTGAGGATCGTTACTTCATTACGGAAACTAATGGAGGCAAATAGTTAAATGAAACAAATTGGTCCAGGTCATTACCCTTTCCACGGTGAAAGACATTTATGATCCCGAAGCACTTATTTAACTTAATGAGCGCCACCCCAGCTCCACCCCAGCACTGACAGGAGTGCCCTGCGGCATGACTGTGTTCCCTGGAAATGACAGCCGGTCACCACGCAGCGCCACGGTGGCGGGGGTGCAAGGGAGGCCTCCTGAATGTGCCAGTGAACACCCCCCTCCCGCCTGAGAGCGCGCAAGCACTGCCAGGGCCGAGCGCACGTACGTTGGGATGCCAGCGCGGGCCAGGACCTCCGCCTTCATGGCGTACAGCCGGTCACTCTTACTCACGCCGAGCTTTATTTTCACTCTGTCGTGTGAGTTGTTGTCAAAAAAGAAGCCACTGTGGATCACGAACTCTGCATTTGACCGGGTGCCATAAAAAATGTAAATCTGAGATGCAGCAAAGAGAAAACAGAGGGTGTAAAACAGAGTCCACATGTGCCCCGACACAGAGCAGCTGTCACCACGCTGTGCTGCTGCGCCCCAGGGACGCAGGGCATGTAGTGCCCGGCCCCGCCCGCAAGGATGAGCCATGAATCCCCACCTTTCCAGCTCCGACAGCCCGGGGCCCAGCATCCAAGCCCACCCCAGCGGACAGAGAAAGTCCTGGGGTGGGGTCCTGGGCTCCGGGCCTCTCCTGCAGCCCTCTCACTCCCAGGACAGCCCAGGTGCTCTTCTGGCCTGCACCTGGCATGCACCCTCGCCCCCCTCCTTTCAGCCGGGGTCTCTTTCCAGAACAGGAGCTCAGGGCGCACCTCTCGGAAACCTGCTTCTATCTCTTGAGCAAGTCTGCGCCCAGCAGAGGTTCACGGGCTTCTCAGAAGGAAGCGCGGATCCAGGCTCTGTTAAACTAATTTCTCACTCTGGCCCCACTGGAATGTCTGATGCTAAATGCAGGGATTGAGAGATGTGGGTTTTCACATTTACTACTAAACAGCTCACTCTGGTGCCCACCCACGTTCTTAGATGCAGATTAAAGTGAAGTATAAGACTTCCTTATATTTGTGCCACTTAATACTTCTCCTGATATACTGCCTCTGTAAGAAGAATCAACAAATGAAGACATAAAAGCAACGCAGGCTAGGAGATAATTCGTTTCAGTGTCACAGGATAAAACTCAATTTTCAGTTAACACTGTTACAGATGTTAGGTCAACTGTGCAATAACTGTATTATATCTTTTTTCTTTGTGGACCCAAAGTACAATATGCTTATTTTAGCTTTAAGTCTCAAGATGTGTTCAAGGGGCTGGGGATTTAGCTCAGTGGCATAAGCGCCTGCCTTGCAAGCGCGCGGTCATGAGTTTGATCCCTGGAACCAAGAAAAAAGTAAACTACTTAAAAAAAAAAAAAAAAGATGTGTTCAGAAAACAAACAACCCTGCAGATGGCTTTTCTTCCCAAGTCTAAGCCTTGCACAGTGCCAGGCCGGCCACCCACCTGCTCCCCGGCCCGGAAGTCCTGCAGGGCCACGCACTCACAGCGGTCGTCCTCCAGGTTGTAACCTGTCGTGATCTGGCCACGGGGAAAGGAAGGAGACAACAGTGAGGGCCCCGGGCCTGTTTTGGCAGGGAGAGGGTAACGGGCCCAGGGGTCCTTACAAGGGTGCCTGTGAAGGTCTTTCTGTCGACACCCAACACAGGACACAGCTTACGCCCCCTGCCTCTGCTGGCGCAAAGGAGGCGCTCTTGGAAACCAGTACAGTTGCGTACCGGTCCTATGACATCACTGCTCCTATGACATCACTGCCTCTGGGCGCCCAACAGCAGTGTGCCCACAGGTGACAGGGAGGGGGACACCTACAACGAACCTTGTGCTTATTCACGGGGATCTGGGAGAAGCAGGGTCTCCGGCAGACTCTCATTCGCTCACAAGTGTTTGACCAGTAAGGAACTGAAGTGGGGTTTCCACTGGCTAAAGAATCAGGGGGCAAGAAAAGCTCTTTTTCTGAATTAAATACTGTACTCTGGAATCCGAAAACACAGTGTTTGGGTAGGAAGAGCGAAGTGGAGTAACACAGCCACAGCTGGGCAGGTCAGCGGCACAGCTTGCCCAGCACGCATGAAGCCTGGGTTCCATCCCAGCACCTCAAAACTAAGGAAACCCAGCTCTTCCTTACTGCTTGTCCTGCCGCGTGTTCCCAAGGCCCTCACCGCACAGAAGTCCTCTACCGAACCGCTAAACTGTGCCTCCCCAAGGCCCCGCCCGTGTCAGTGAGGGCCAGGCAATGCCACAGTCTCAGTGCCAAGGTTACAAGGAAATGCTGCACCTTCCCGGTCAGCATTCACCTCCTCAATCTCTCTAGAAGTCTTCCTTCCTCATCCTTCCCGGTCCTCGTTCTTTCTCGCCTAGCTCAGTATCTGCAAAGCTCTTCCAACTGACCTCAGAATCCAGTCCTCCTGCCCTCCCTGTCCCCATCTCCAGAACCACATCAAATCCTGGAGCAGCACCGGTCCCAGGAGGTCCACACCTCCCCAGCCTCAACGTGTGCGACTCCAGCCAGACCTGGCCACTGTCCCCGGGTCCTTCTGCCTGGAACTTCCTTCTCCTGCTGCTAGGCCTGAAGCCCCAGTGGAGACCAAGCTTCCTTGGGGAAGCCCCCTCATCACACCTCCTTCACCCTCCCAACCTCATCTTCCTCCCCTCCGGCCACCACCTTGGGGTCTGCACCTGCCACCCACATCAGGCAGGGGCCCCTGGAGCTCTCCTGTCATCAGCCACCCCATGCCTGGCACACAGCATGTAACACCTGACGCTCTGAGAGTTACCTAAGGTACGAAACCCCCCCACCCCGAGAAAGAACAGGCCCCCAGTTCACAGTCTCACAGAGCGGCCTCCTACACGCTGTCAACCCAGCTTTCTACTGGACCTACTCCCTTCATCCTGGGCAGTGAGGCTCGGGACGGCGGCAAGCACTGCCTGCTAAGAAAGGCACCAACTCGATCCGCACCACAGTGGCGGGGCAGAAGGCCACTAGCACTCAGCTTGAAACACAACCTGCCCAGAGCTGGTGGGTTAGCAAGCCCCTCTAGATGCCCCTCGTGCTTCCCATCTGCAAAGAACAGGAGGAATGCCAACTCCACCGGTGAAACAGAGGAAGCCGAGCACGCCACGATGGTCTCACTCACTGAACAAGTTCGACACTTGAATCAGGTTAGAACAAGCTCCTTCAAGCACCTGCCCAAAGTCAGGCTCCGGGTTTGCACCGAAAAGTATCATCCTGGTAACGCACAGGGCAGCGTGGGAGCTGCCCACAGGGAAAGGGGACAGTCCCCTGCTGCAGCAGCAGGACCCGCCGGCAGAAGCAGGAAGGAGAGAGGTGGCAGGAAGAGAGGGGCAGGAGCAGGGCACAGAGGACAGGACCGAAGGGTGCAGAGTTAGTGCAGCCTCTGTGGAGGAATGTGGAGCTTTCTCGAAACTCTGAAGTGGAACTGCTACCGGGGCCAGCCACCGATCCACTCCCTGGCACACACAGAAGAAGAAGTCAGTGCAGGAAGCCACCCACGTCCTTTCACTAAGGTACACTCAGGACAGCTGAGACAGGGCGGCCGCCTGGGGGCCCTCAGAGGCCAGGTGAGCAAGGGTGGCCCACATGCACAGTGCAGTATTACCCAGGCCCAGGGAATAATGAAGTCACATCACCGGAAGGACAAGGGAAGAAGTGGAGGACATCAAGTTAGCTGAAGTATGCCAGACATGGAAAGGCAAGGGTGGAGTTTTCTCACACATGACAATAGAAGAGGGGTCACCAGGCAAGGGGGGGGGGCCCTGTTGTCAGTACGATCAAGGCACTGAATGCACGCATGTGAGTGTCACGGTGAAACACGCTCATCTGCTTGAGTGACAGGCCCCTAATGACAAAGCTGGGGGACCTTGGCCAGCGGCCTCTGAGCAGCAGCGCAGGACCGGGAGGGCTCTCCCCGAAGGCACCAATGAGGCCTCTGCCAGAGCCTGCAGCGCCTGGATCACGGCCACCCTGGGGAACCCGCAGCCACGAGCGCCTCCGGGCAAAGGCCAGACCCCAAGCCAGGGGCAGGTAATTCCAGCATCACCGGGCTGTGACACTGGGTCATCGCCCTGCCTCACCCCGCCACACGTGACCCCACCCCACTGGCTCTGCTCCACAAACACCCCACGTGGAGAACCCATTCCGAGACAGGCCTTGCACCAAGTTCTCAAGTTCTGCCCCCACCCATCAGGAAAGTCCAGTGCAGGGCAGGCAACTTGAAATCTGGACACAGCCCACATGCGTGGAGCAGCAGTGGGAGGGGGGTCCTGTCCCTTGGCAGTGCCGGAGGGGGCTGAGAAGCCAGGTGCGAGGCAGTGCTGCGGTCTAATGGAGCTTCGCACAAGGGCTGAGGAGGAAAACACCTCCGCAGAAAAGGGGCGGGGGTGTGGGTGGGGTGTGGACCGCTTTGATTTTCCTCTTTTCTGTGTTCCTCAAAATTTCCCCAAGTATGACATTACTCTCATTATTGTAGCAGAGAATAAGACACACTCACCAAATAAAATTTGGAAAATAGAGAAACAGAAGAAAAAGATCACAGTCTCTTTAACAGTTTGGTTGCTTTCTTTCTGGTCTTTTTTCCTAAGCATTGGTACACATTATTTTATATCCATCTATTCACCACTCATGAGTTAATTCACGAAATACCCGAGCTGGAATGTACCCAGGCCTGGGATGTGAATAAGGCACACAAGAAAGTCACCCTGCCTCGTGATTCTGATGGGGAGCAGGAGGAGGGTTACAATACAGACATATGTTCGAAATACTCGGATGACAGAGAAGCAGCATAGAACTGCGTGCAGACAAATGGAGAAACACAACTGGATAGAAAGGAAGGGCTTCTATGGTGCAGCACGCCTATAATTCCAGTGTTCCAGGAGGCTGAAGCAGGAGGATGGCAAGTTGAAACCCAGAAGGTAACTTAGCAACTCAGTGAAACCCTTCTCCAAATTAAACAAAACAAAAAAGGCTGGGGGTGTAGCTCGGTACAAAGGCTTTGAATTCAGCACCCCACCCAGAATGGCAGGGCTCGTGGTGTGGGCGGCAGGGCAGCAGCCCTCGGTCACCCAGGAGGGGCACCGTGAGATGGGTGTGTCTCAGTGACAGCAGGGTGGCTTCCACGTGCTACAGCTGTACTGGGGCAGCTTGTGAAGGGGTCCTTGTCTGTTTGCGGGCTTCCACTTTAAGACTGAAGCTGAAGGCTTTCACAGGCTCCACACACAGACCAGGAGACCCCGAAGGAGGGCCCGGCCGGCTCAGCCTGTGTGCCCGTCCTTTCCCTGCCCCAGAGTAGCCTGCACCGCACACAAGAGCACTCACACAGTGGTCTACAAGGCCCTGTCGCTGCGCTCCTTGTATAAACTGAACCCAGACGATGCGGCTGCCCACATCGGCGCTGCACGCTGCCTGAAGCCCTGTCCAGAGCCTGCCTCCCAGGCGCCAAGGACGTGGACTCCGGGGCCGTGTCCACCAGCTCCGCCTGCACCTCCCTGTCCTGCGGCTGCTGGTCTGGAACTGCTGCCGCAGACCAGATTCTGCGCTCCCCTCACCAGCTCTGCGATGCCGTTCCAGGCAGACAGCGTTGCTGGGATACAAATGTCTACCTACTCCCTGAGCACAAGCCAGGAGCGACTGACAGCCCAGGAAGAGAAGCTCGCACTCGAAAAGCCAGCCTTGATGTCAAGCATCTTATTTTTAAAATGAGAAAACTATTAATGTGTAGGAGAGCGGCCTCAGAGTGCGTGTTCAAACAGGGGTTAAGAAGTTAACCCCCACCGCAGGAGATCTCCCGAGAAGTCTCACAGCGGTGACGGGAAACGGGTCACAGAGCTCAGAGCTGGGGCTGCGAGGAGACAACCGCTCTGAGACAGGCCCAGCACCTGGGCACCCCAGGAAGGGCGGCAGCCTCTCTGCCCGGGCAGGGCAGGTTGCAAACTGCATGAGTCCCACTAAGGAAAACGTGGCGAGAGTCATCAGCTGCCTGTCACTTTTATCTTGAGATAAACTATAAAGAAGCAAGCAATAGAATAGCCACATTACACATATACAGAGATAACTGGAAGCCAGCATCCCAGTGGGAGGAGGGAGCGCCTGCTGGGCTGTCCTAGCACCCCAAGGCCCCTTCCCCAGACGCCTGCACCGCCTGACTCTGTTCACAGTGAAGCATTCTTTCTTTAATCTCAGAAGTAAAAAATAAACTCCATTGATCAATCAAGTTTGAGGACCAACAATCTAGTCCAAAAAAAAGGAGAAGAAAAATATGAGAGTTGGATATTTTAAGAGCTATTCAAAAATTTTTTAATTTTTAAGCTTTGGATCTGTTAAAAATATCTCTCAAGGGGAAAAAAAGAATAAAGAATGTAAAATTATATTCATTAATGAAAACAGAAAACATGCTATTTTTTAGTATTGCTAATTAAATTAAGCATATCTAAATTAAGGCAAAATATATTCTTTCTTGCTACAACTGAACTATTCCTAAGATTCCAGTGCGTGATTGCCGCTACAGCCCCTCGTGAGCAAGAGGACCCCCTATCTCAGGGGACCAGCAGCCTGAACATGCATTCTGTCACCCTGTGGAATCAGAGGTGAATCTTTAATCTACTCGCAACACTGCTAATAACAAAGAAAGCTGGTGTCAGGAAAAGGTGAACAAAACACAACCAAACCAGTGGACCAGTCTAACATTTAGAATGTTACCAGCCCCCGCCCCGCCCCTCGCCCCGCCCCAAGGCTTCCTTCCACCTGGATGCGGCTTGAGGCCCACAGTGTCCAGCGGAGCAGCAGTGACAAGGCAGCCCAGCTTGGAAGCTCCACCTGGCCAGGGTCTGTGGGACACCAGAGGAAGGATGGGGATAGGAAAGCAACAGGGGAAGTGGAAACTGGGAAGCCAGTCCACAGAGAAAAAGAAAACAAATGGAAGGGGAGAACAAGGAGGCTCGCCAGTGAATCAGCATGTTTAGAGGAATCCAGACACAGGGACGCTGGTGGAGCCTGTGGCAGGTGGGAACCCTGGCTGCGGCTTCCCCAGTGGTGTCAGACCCAGGCTCCCGCTCTTCAGCATGAAATGAGCCCAGTGGGAAAGAAAACCCAGGAGAGGGGTGCGCTGTGGCCCCGCCCCTTCTGGAGTGGGGCAGGGGACAGAGCACAGGACAGGACGTGGTCATGGGGGAGCTCGGCAGGGCCTCCGGGCTAACCCCAGGGGAGATCGTTACCAGGCCGTTGGTGTGGTTACACATGTCCCACAACGGAATCAGGGCCAGGGTCACCCGGGAGCCGTCCTCCGTGGGGATTTGGTTTTGTCGAGTCATAACAGAAGAGACCGCCCACCTGCAAGTCACAACAAAGCAAGTGAAAGGTCTGGAACATTGAGAAGCTGACTGCAGTGAGAAGCAATGCAACCAGAAACTGAGGGCCAGCTGACCCCTCGCAGAGTTTCCAAGCCTTTTTCCTATATACCAAAAGCAGGCTCAGTCTCTGCCACTATCATTAAAACTACATCAGGGAACAGGGGAGACGGGGGACTCAGGGAGCGAGCTAGGCAGTGCTAGAAGCAGAGGCCAGGCCCTTTCAGTGGGTCCCCTAGACTGCCAAACCCCACCCCATCACCCTGAATGCTGACCCTGCCTCAGAGAGAAGCAAACTACTTCCTCAGCGGGAAGCCTCTAAGAATTTACGAAATTGGAAGGCAATTCTTTTTACCACATCGTGCAGTAAGTTAACTCTCTCTGCCCAGTAAGAAATCCCCACTTTACAGTGATACAATTCACGAAGAGTGGAAAAGTGCCTTAGCACTCACGTTAATCCCAAACTCAACCCATCTTCTCGAGCCGGAGCTGAGGGCAATTCCGAGACGGGCGTTAAAACACTGCTGGCCATCCAAGCTGTGCTCTGTGACTTCTGAAAGCATCTCTGCTCTGATGCTTTCCTGGCCACCACTGGTCACACTCACTGACACGTTGCCCTCCCTGCCAGGACCCCACACCTCCCCTGGAAACCACCGACACTCCCCGGCCCTCGAACTGACCTGTAGTCCTCGTATGTGAAGGAATCCTTCAGGGGCAGTTTGCTGGCATGAGGGTGGGTCTGGGAGCGCAAAGTGTTGGAGAGCAGAGGTGAAAAGAGAAAAGGAAACAGAACTCAGTCAGCAGAATCTCACCACTCAGCGCCTACCCGTCCCAAGGGGCGCCTGACGAGGCCAGCAGGGCTACTGGGATCTCGGTGCCCCGGGACGCCTCATACGTCACTGTCACCTTCATCGGCTGTCCCAGCAGCAAAGCTGCTCCTTAGTACTTCCACCCTGGGACCCACAGACCCCGTGCAGAACACGGGAAGGCGATGGCTTCACGGGCAGGCAAACCCCGCGACGGCTTCCGACCCACGCCCCAAACGAGCTTGAGAATCGGGAGCTGGCATCGAATGGCCACCTGCACAAGGGCCAGAAGACCAGTGAGCCAGGCCTGCTAAAAACCGAACGTCTGTTCACCACTCTCCGCCTCGAATCATGGGGGAGTGGACACATGCCCAACCAATCACACACCACAGATGTGGACCCCGTACCAAAAATCAAGAAAACTTTCAGGAGATATAAGAAATTTTATAAGCAAAATAAAGAGAAAACAGCACATTTTTAATTGTACCACTTCTTTTCTGAACAAAAGAACATTTGGTAAAAATACCCCTCACTTCACACTTAGGAGAAAATTCTTACACACTTTGTATTCTCCCTTCTCAATGCCACCCGCCCCCCACTTCGAGTACTTAAAAACTTTGTCTCAATTAAGAAATTAAAGGCTGTAACAGTATAATTTTAATCTCCAGTTTCAATTACAGTCTGATAGACAGACTGCAGCAAGTGATCAAATGAACAAATGGTTATTTCTGAGCCACAAACACAGCCCAGCCTCCGCGTAAGCTGGCATGGCGGTAACTCAGGAGCCCAGGCCCGTGGACACACTGGCATTACCGGGGCACTGGGCTTCATCACTGCCGCTGTAATGGACTTGCTGGCATCGTGTGCATGACAGTAGGGGACGAGGTAAAAGTGACTCAAACCGTAAATCAATTAGAAAACAAAAGCTTGTGGGCAGGACACAATTTTAGGCAAATTATGTATTACAAAGGACTGCCAGTTGGGCGTTGGTGCTCTGGCCCCCACATCCCCCTCTTCCTTACCCAGGCTTAACCCTTTGGAGGAAAAGTTGAGACGTGAGACTGCACCCCGGGAGGCTCTGCAATGCATGCTATGCTAACACACGGCTCAAGGAGCCCCATCCATGGCTGAGGCAAGGCGGTGCACAGGGTGGTTCCGCCAGCGCAGGACGACCAGGACACGGCGTCTCCGGGAGGAGATCCACGGCGCCGTGGCCAGCTGCAGCGAGGGCTGAGAGGCCGCAGGACCACTGCGCGTCACTGCTCTGGCACCAGCCGGGCAGGGCTGTCCTGGCTGTCACTGACCTCGAGCAGGGTTCTAGGCTGCTCAGGCTGTTCCTGGGAGGCCAGGGAAGGGCAGGGGAAAGGGTCGGGGCTCGTCACCCTTTCCTAACTGTTAAGTGCAGGTGTCAGAAGTAGGCACACTCTGCTTTTCAAGAAGCCAGGAACAGCTATTTCTAACACTGCAAACATTATATAACCACTGTACAGCCCAAGTAATCATCAGAATCAATCTGAAAATGCATTGACGCATTGTTTTCTCCTTTGTTTTGTTTTAATGACTATGTTAGGACTGTGAACGTGACTTCACAGATTAGGTAAGAAACTGCGTATAAATAGTAAGAAGGGGAAATTTTGGAGAGTTAATCTTTCATTCTTTTGATTCCTGAAGTTAACCTCACAATGAATATGTTCATTATGTATACTATACTATACTATACATATATACTAATAAAATATATACTAATAAAAACATACTGTATACTAATACTATACTAATAAAATATACTAACATATACTATATACTATATAGTATACTATATATACTAATAAAAATATTTACTAATAAAATATATACTACTAAAAATGTTTCAAAAAAGTACAAGTCCGAAGATAACCTTCCTCCTCCAAAACTAACTGGATCACAAAACTACTACAGAAAAAATTTCAAACTGTAATAAAAACACATTCTCTTGCTAACACTTCCTTTCCTTTGTAATAAAATGAAACTTCACATTATCTGATCTACTGGAAATTTTGCATATACCAATTCTTCAGACTCTAGGAGGACGGAAATGCTACTGTTCTATTTTTAAATATTTTAATTTACTTAAACTATGGAATTTACCCTGATATTTCCAAAGTTGGTAAATTTCAACACTAAATCCCATAAACATAAAAATCGCACATCCTCTCTCACAAAGCTTGGTTTATTATATAGGAGAAAAGATGACAATTTTCAAAACCAGAATGCTGAATCTCAAAGCAACTTGGGAAGCAGGCCTATAATTTCTGCCATGGGGAGGCTGAGGCAGGAGGATCAGAAGTTCAAGCCCATCCTGGGCAACTTAGAAGAGGGCCTTTCTCAAAACAAACAAAAACAATAAAGCTGAGGAAGAATCTTCCAACATATATTTTTAAACAGCCTTGGAACCCACAAAAGTACTCAAATACAGGTCACCTTAGGAATCACAAGGATGAAAGATTAACTATCCGAAATGTCCCCTTCTTACTATTTATACGCAGTTTCTTACCTAATCTGTGAAGTCATGCTCACAGTCCTAATAAAGTCATTAAAACAAAATAAAAGAGAAAAAATGCGTCAATGCATTTTCAGATTGATTCTGATGATTACTTGGGCTGTACAGTGGTTATATAATATTTGCAGTGTTAGAAATAGCTGTTCCTGTCTTCTTGAAAAGCCAGGGTGTGCCTACTGCGCGCACTTCTGGTATAAAAGCTATGCCGCGTGACACATGCACTTAACAGTTACACTGAAGCAAAATGTGACAGAAGGCAGGAACTTCCATTTCTGCAGGGCTGGTGCCTCTGTGGCAGCAGCGCCACCTACTGGTCTCATGCGAGAGCGCTGTGAGCGCAGAGCTGAGGACCAGGGCTCCCTGGTGACTTGCTCCAACCCCAGGCTTTCGGAAAACAGCCACGATTCACCCTCACTTAAGTAAAAACTGATATCTTAAAAAAACAAAACAGGGCCGGGGATTTAGCTCAGTGGCTTAAGCACCTGCCTGCTGCCTGGCAAGTGCGAGGTCGTGAGTTCGATCCCCGGTACCAAAAAAAAAACCAAAAAAAACAAAAAAAAAAACCAAAGAACTACCTTACACCTAAAAATTATTGTATAATTTTATAATAAAGAGTCAACATATCAAAAATGACTTGTCTATGAAAGTATTTAATACTGAAGATCTTTTCATTCTGAAAAAATGAATGGGGTAAGACGAATGTCTACTCTAAACACTTCCCACTTAATGCCTGACTCTCTCCCCTGCATCCAAGCTTCCAAAGCCTCTTCCCAAAAAGCTGCTGCACTTGAAGTTACACGCAGCCCCTCACTCAGATGCCCCGCTGGAGGCCACCCTAACCTGAGCCCCCGCACACAAACGCAGAATTCAGAGCTACTGCCCTCGAGGCCATCTGCTCTGAGCCGGGACTGCGGTTCCCAAGTCACAGGCGCAGTGGACAGGGAAGGGTGTCCCCAGGCAGCCGGGTCAGGCCACTGGCCACGAGAGGACGGTGACCCCACACCCTGGACAAGACCAGCAGGGCAGGAAGGGGCTGCCGGCCACCGTCCCCAGGCCCGAGACCATGGCTTCAGAAGGAAGCCCGTTTTCTGCAGATTTTCCAGGGCCTGGTGGTCCCTCCTTCTTGAGCATAACAACACATTCCCATCTGGGGACAGGAACAGGTCGCACTCCCCGTGGGACCCAAGGCACCGGCGGTCCCGGGCCCCGGATGCAAAGCCGGGCAGCACAGCCCAGCTCGCCTCCCTCCATGGGAGACACGGTGATGCTGTGCCTCGGACAGAACAATCACTGTGTTTGGGAAAGATTAATATCTGAAACTGTTTGTTTGGCTTCAATAAAAAGCAGCAATATTGCTAAATATGTAAGTATGACATTTTGAAGAATTTACCATATTGCACAGGTCTGGTAGCGACGCTTAAGGAAATTAAAAACCACTACAGTCAGCATATTTGATCCTTATTAAAGTTCTGTCTTGAACTATCACTCACATAAAACAAAAATAAACCAAGAAGAAATTTAAATAAAACCTACAGATTATAAGTGTTTGAAGATGAAAAAAATGAACGCTATCCCGGCTTTAAAAAATTGATTTAGCATGCAGCTCCTCTTTATAGTCCCTTGATAAAAATGAAATCTCCCTAACAAACACTTAATAAAACCTGTCAATATCTCTGGCAAGAAAAATGACACAAATGCATTAAGTATTAAATACCCTTGGAAAAAGTCACATATTCCATGAATTTTTGATGTACTATCTTGACATTAATGTAAAACCTTGATATTTATAATTGACAGATATTTAATAAAGTATAAGGAAGATGGCCGCCACGGCATGCAAATGTTTCCGGGTGATCAGAGCGAGGGGTAGGCACTGCGCAAACAGCTGGCGGGTGGGGCGCGGTGGGCCGCAAGCTCCCACCGACCCTGCACGGAGAACCAAAGCAAGCGGCGGGTTCATTAGGATGAGCGTTTGTTAGGATGAGCGTTCCCAACGCAGCGCCACCCACGGAACCCACAGGCTGGATTCAAGGCTGGTTTTTGTTTTTAACACTGAGCGACGAGTGGTGTGAAAACAAAGATGCGCACCTTAAGGTTAGGGTAACCCTAACCCTAACCCTAAGGCTGCAAGACCACGATAAACTGCTGAGTTACACCTATCTGGCTCTGATAAAAAGCCAGGACACACAGTCACGCCGTCCTGACGGAAACACATCTGGGAAAGTAACACCCCTGGACGCACCCATCTTGCTTTGTGGCAGATGGTATACTGAAAGGGACAGTCTGGTCATGGGGCAGGGCCACGCACTGCAACCTCCAGGGACAGGCCCGTATCATGCATTTCCAGGACGAAGCCAGACCCAGAACCTCACGCTTGGCCTCCAAGGGTAGACACTGTCACACGCATTCAGAGTTGTGCCCCACAGTCACACAGCAAGGGTCCTGTGGTGTCCACGCTGCCCGCTGCCCCTCCGCAGGCCACAGGGCCTCGGCACCTGTTTTGTTCTCACAAAGGAGGAAAAGGAAGAGGAGCCACAGCAGCCCCAGGGCTCGTCTGCGAGCTTGAGCCACCCCTCGCCCTCCTCCGCAGGACACAGGAAGGGGCAGAACGCAGGCCTAAGGCAGGTGGAACCCAAGCACGGGCAGCTGCGCGCAGAGACACCGCCAGGCCTGGGCCCGCCCGGGCAGCTGCTGCTGGAAGCAGCTCGGAGCAGCGAGCCCTCCCGCTTGCCTTTCACTTTCTAAGTGAATACAGCACAATTTAACAGAAAGGCAAATTGAGACTCAAATATCTACTGAATCTAAAATTTAGTTCTGATGACCATAAATCAGAATCAAAGCATGGTTCATATATTCCACTCAAGGGAAAAAAAAAACATTATTAAGGCTTTTATTTTTAAACACAGATTACATTGAACTCTTTGGGGAATTTTTCATCATAAAGTTCTTTGAATTCACTCAATGATCAAATAAAACTTTAACCACAGTGATAAACATTTAATTAGGACTTTCTACTTTTCACTTATGTATACTTTTCTATAACAAATATGCATTACCTTATAATAAAAATTAAATAAAAAATGATTAGTGAAGAAATAGCATTGTTCAATAAATTCATAAAATTACTTCTAAGATGACTAAATCTACAATCTACATGCAGTTTAATTCAACTGCAACTTATTGAAACACTCCAAAAAAGGTCTCTGCAATATCTGTATTAGCTGCCACTTGTATACCCTTATACAGTTGTGTAGGTTATCAACTATGAACCACTGCCACAGTCAATCAGCGCTGGGGGAGGGTGCTGAGACAGTTCTCGCTGCGCCCAGGCTGGCCTTAAACCCAAAACAATCCTCCTGCCTCAGCCTTTCAAGTGCTGGGATTACACCTGTGCTCTACCACACACAACTTCAATCAACATTTTTGACTGTCAATCATTTATTCACGCAAGTATTTACAGACTTAGAAGAAAAAGCTAAACACAAGCTATCAGCTACTCATGCATCAACCTATATACTTACATATATACAACATATGTATTTTACATACACACACACACACACACATTTTTTCCCCTTCCTTTTCAGTACTGAGGACTGAAACTTTGCACAAAGCTACATCCGCAGCCCTTTATTTTGACACAGGGCCATGCTAAATTGCCCAGGCTGGCCTCAAACCTGTGAGCCTCAGCCTCCCAGCTGGGATTATAACTGTGTACTCCTTCACGGGCTTTCAACAAGTATTTTATTGACTGACTACCTCCAACTGGTAGAGACAGAAATGATGCGCAGACTCAGTGGAAAAGCCAGAGGAGCAGCGTAAAGTGAAGAAAAGGCCAGACCAGAGCAGAAGACAGCCGGCGCCATCTCCCGCCTCACACTCCTGCCCACAGGGCCCTCCGGTCCTGCGCACTGTGGGCACCTGGTGACATTTCTTCACCCTCACGGAGACAGAGCTGTGACTTCAATGACACCGAGTCCCCAACGCCCTGCACCCTGTCTCATCCAGAGACACCTTCTCCCTGCAAGCGAAAAGGGAGACTTCCGCGCTCCTCCAAGGTCAGCAGTGGACACCCGCAAGCTGGTGGACCTGGGAAACCTGCTACTGACCAATCTGTAGGCCCAAGCGACGTGTCAGAAATGGGAGGTGACAATGTCTCATCATAGCACGACTCCAGGGACAGGAGAGGAGCTCTCAGCCCCGGCACGGGCAGCTCCCAGAGCCACTGGGACTCTGCCGTCTGTGTCCCGCTCTCCTGCACTCCATCGTATGTGAGATCAGGGAATCTTCTCACCTGTCTTCAAATTCATCTCTGAACTCTTTGGAGAAAACCCTGCTCTAAGAACCCAGCAGGGAGGGAAACAGACCAAGTCCCCAATCTTCCACCCACAGAGTCGCCGATCTCCCCAGCCACCTCCATCTCTGGGCTCACCCTATGCATACAGAGGCCCCAGAAGCTGCTGGCCATCTTGGCGAGCCACCCAGGACCTCTTTTTCTGCAATCTGACAAGTGATTTCTAGCTTCTCTCAAAATCTCAAAGCCTGGGATACCCCGGTGTCCCAGCCATATCGCTCTGTTGGATGACAAAAGGACTCTGAATTACCCTAAGCCTCATTCTAAGGTCTGAAAAAGTCACCTGCACCAAGGCCTCTAGGCACACTCAGCAGGGCACAGGCAGGACTAGGGGTGTGGCTTGGGGCAGAGCACTTGCCTTACACGTACAAGGCCCCAGGTTCAATCCCTGGCACTGCAAAAACCAGAAAATACGTGTACTTGCAACGCCTCAATCTTACCGTTAAAGAAACGAGAAGTAAACAGAATGCAAAGCTAACTTTGCCAGGTAACAGCAGGTCTGCATCAAACACCAAGCTACAGTCACTTACCTTCAGTGTCATGCGAGCACTGTTTGATCTTCATTTCGGCTGTTTTAGGTTTCAGAGACTCAGGGTAAATCTTCTGCACCCTGGCTCAGTCAGTGAGGTTAACACGACCAGAGCCACCGGCTGTGTCTGAGAGCAGAGCCTGGTGACCAGCCTCACTGACAGCAGGGCACACACACCCAGCCAGGAAGCGCCTGCCCTCGGCCGCTGCAGAGCGCGCTTGTGACCAGGCGCGGGGAAAGGCTATCGATCCCCGTGCTGGGGATGAGTGCGTGTGGAGGGTGTCATCACTGTCCCTCTCCACTGTGGGCACCACAGTGGGCCTCATGCTGCTGATGAGGGGATGGAAGGACAGGGTCATACTGTGCCCATGGTTACCAGTCAACAGATGCAGCCAGAATGACAAGCGGGCAGCACCTCTCTGGATTTTACTTCGAGGCAAAGGCTGATCAGCTGTCCTACTTTTATAAATAAACTCCTACAAGTTCTGGCATGGCAAATTCATCTTCACTTGGTCAAACTGTAAAAACTGCCTGATAAATATTGCTGTCATCTGAAATCCATGATACTAATACTATAAAAAGCATTATTTTAATGTCGGGCAGTAACAACAGGACTGAGATTGAATCTATCGCTTCCCAGACTAACGGCAAGGCCTCCTCTGAGTCCTGAGTGTCAGCCACAAATCCTCAGACCTGGACAGTAACACAGAGCCCACCGGGCCCAGTCCCCTTCCTGCACATGCAAAGGACTCCCATCTGGGCTGGGCTGCAGCCCAAAGGAACAGCGTGTGCTTAGGACACACACAGTGCCCCAGGTTCCACTCCTGGCACCAAGCAAAACCCTGGCCCATAAAATATACATGGACTGAACACATGTATGTGCATGTGTGTGCACCTTTCCTGAACTGGGTTTTGAAACAGAGGGCAGGGCTGGGGATTTAGCTCTGTGGCACAGGGCCTGCATGGCAAGTACACACAGAATTCATTTTCTTGTGTTTTCTTCACTAGAATTATGCCACACTAGCCAAACACTGCCAATACCCCATTATCTGGAATTCCTATCAGTTCCTTGATAACTCTCAACAGCCTCGAGACACCCCCATGGCTTCATCAATCATTAAACCAGTCTTTCTCCCAGCCCCTGCACCGGTGCCATCTTGCTGGCTACTTTCAAACCTGCTGGCTGTCACACTGATAGAGAAATGAACTTTGATCTTTTCCATGTCTGGCCTTCAAGCCTAAAGGAAGTTAGGCCTGTGAGTAGCCGGTGAGAAATGAACTCCTGGGGCACAGCAGGCTCCATGAGCCCCTGAAATCAGACTGCTTGGTGCTGGACAGATAACCACATTACCTTGGGCAGGGTGGGTTCACCCTCATGACCTGAGTGGCCTGTCTCAACCAAGGGGGCCACAGGGTCACCGTGTGAACCCACGGACTGAGTTCCACGCGCTGGCTGTGGAAAGCCACAGGGGACAGGAGCTGGGGAGGGTCCTGCTCCGCCACGCCTGGCTGCTGCTGGCCACAGGGTAGGAGGCTGGGTGCGCACCGGAAGCCTCGCTCACTGGCCAGCTCAGGTGCGGCCCCCTGGGTGCTGGGCGCACTGGGTCTGGGCTATCAGGGTTCTGTGACACCTGAGTCACGCTCAGCCAGCTCACTTCTCGGGGTCAGGAAGCCCAGTAACGTGAGGAAAGCAGCTTCTGGTTACCCACGCTCCCACCTTTTCATTCCCACACCTAATCGGTGTTCCAAGATCCAAAGAACAAATCCCCAGCACCACTGCTCTGGGTGACTCCAGGAGGAGCCCAGTGACAAACGTCTCATGGAGAGAAGAGGTATGCAGGCTTCCATGAAGATGCCCCAAACAAAGCTTCTTGTTCTGTGATCCTACGTCACTTGCAATGCAGGGTGTAGCCCCGAAAAGCCTAAATAACCTCTGAAAAGGGAACTTACAAATACACTACTCTGCAACTTGCCAAATAACAAAAAAAAAAATTTTTAACATCATCAGTAAAATTCCCTCATTAGAAACTAAATTTCAGGTTATAGTTTACAGCGTCCAAGTAGAATGTTATTACTGTAAGTCAAGACTTTGTCTTGAATGACCAAATGTGATTGAAAACCTCTATGCCACTGGACAGAGCGGCCAGTAGGGCTTGTTTTGATGAAGCAGCTACCTGACTCCACCTTCAGCTGCGCCATGGCTGGGATGAGACACCCAGAGGTCCTCAGTGGTGTGACAGGTGTGGTGGCCAAGGTGGCACTGCCAGGCAGTGCTGCGGACCTGCAGGGGGCCCTAAAGGAGGCTGGCCCTGAGGTCATTCAGTACAGGCCCTGGACAGGGACTGGGGGCCACTGTCACCCCGCCCTCTGCTGCTTTTGGGTCAAGGTGGGCATGGGCTCTACCAGGGACCCGCACTGTGCATGCTTCCTTCCCCACTAAAGCCCCACAAACCAAACCCCTGCCTTATGCCCTGACCTCTAAATCTGCGAGCCAGAGCAAACCTTTTCTCTTTATAAGTTAACTATCCCAACCATTTCATTATAGTGATGGGAAATGAACAAAAGTTGGTTTTTCTTAAATTCCCTCTTTTATCTCATTAACAGTCCAAAAACAGGCACTAGATCTTTCTCAAATACTGTTCTACATGAGTGGAGGTGAGGGGAAGAGCAGGCACTAAGATGTCACTAAAAGTTGCTGGCTAGTTCCATTAGTATTAAAAATTTTCAGGGGAAAAAAAAACTTATACAGAAAATCTTCTGTATTGTCAGATTCTGCCTTAAACTGAACAGGATATAAAATCCAGAAAAAGAAGCAATCAAGCCAAACCCCCCAGCGCCTGCACCCAGCCTGCCCTGGGGTCCACACTGGGTGAACAAGAGACAACAGACAAGGAACACAGGCAGGGATGAAGTCTGACTATTTCCTTCCCCTCAAAGACTATATTTCATCTTGTATTTTCCTAATTAAATGCTTTACTGATCAATAGTTATGAAATGAATTTCACTCTTCTGTTTTCAGAGAAAATACTATCTAACATTCTAAGGGTAATACCATTTTGTTGGAGCAGTCAATTTCTGGAAACACATTTTCCATGAAGGAATGTTTTAATCAGTGCACATCTTTTAAGCACTGCTAGAAAACAGATCATTGTTAAATTGTTCATTTGGAACAGAAAGCCAGAAATCCAATCTATTGACTGACGCTGTCTTTTGATGGAAGAGGTTTGATCACATCATTGACGAGAGCGGGTTTTAAAGAGCCGGCTGACTGGCTCCAGCCCTGAGCCCAACTCTAAGAAGACTTCCACCCAGGGGCCAGGAGTGGCAGTGCCACAGAAACCCCACAACAAAGAGCTCGGAGGGGATGCACGCACATGCAGCAGGGCAAGGACACCGGAAGGTGACCTGACCTACGGTCCCCAGTCCTGTGCGACACACCTCTGGTGGGGTGGGGGCCAGGTTGCAGGCCTGGAAGATTCGAGTCAGGACTGAAGACAGGAGTCAGGACAGGACACTACCTTAAAGGCACAGGGACACTCTGTAACCAAGGGGACAAACCAGGATGGAGGGGAAGAACAAAAACGCAGGGAAACAGAGACAGTGCACAGAGAAACGTCCACAGGGCCTGACTCAGCTGTAGTGAGGGCTGCTCCTCCCCGGCTAGAAAGGAGGGACAGAGAAGGAAGGAGTCGGAAGCACTTGTCACTGGATCTCAGCTTTCTCACTGGAGTAGGAATGAGGAGGCCAGAGACAGCTGAGACAAAAGACTGGGGACGCTAGCATGCCCGCGTGCAGCAATGGTATGACTCACCAGTCAAGCCAAAAGAGTCAGCCCCCTTGGAGCTAATGGTCCCAGCCCCTGGACGCTGCCCAGCTCAGAGTCCAGACCCAGGGGCAGAGGAAGGCACAGGGAGGCTTGCGTGGGGCCGTCGATGGCCCCACGCACAGCAAAGCCAAGCACAGGTCCTCTGGGAGAGCTGCAGAGGCCCTGAGGAGCCCGGACACACGCCCACTTCGACTTGAAAGGTCACTATGTTTTTCAACTAACAGCACCAGACAAAGGATGGGACTGGAAATATTTTCACGTGGAGGGTTAATTGCTGCATTACCATGTGCAGTGACACTCCACCAGGTTTGCGGGACTAACGAGTCCTACTCTCTACAAAAGAAAAGGTTAGCAGACTGCTTTCCCAAGATAAACAGCGGCAAGCAGCACGCACACCTTGGCATTTCCCTCCTCGGGCAGGAGCCAGGAGGAGTGGGGGCAAGCAAGGACAAGCCAGGCCTGCAGGTGGGGGCCAGGAGCCACTGCCTGCCCCAGGAGGGGCTCACGGATGAAGCTCACGCCCTGCCCGCGCCCCGCCAGCCTCAGGGCAAAGCGGGCCAGCGGCAGCTCAGACACGGATGCCCTGCAGCAAGAGCCCGGAGTTTCTGTGCTCTCTTCTCAGAATCTTGCTAGCAAAGAATAAGTAAGCACTGTCAGCGGTCACAGTTCTGCCACTGCCACCGCATTTGCTTGGGACATGTTGGTGGCACAGGGCAAGCTCTACACTCAGACCACAGATGGACCTCGGTAGCGGCACAGACAATGCGGAGTTCATAGTCAGCTCAATTACTCAGGCTGCGGAAGATGGTGCAGACGACGATCTCTTCCTAAACACTTAATGAATCTACTGCAAAAAGAAAAAAATCTGTTTTCCCATCTGCACTTCCAGACACATATAATAAAGTGACATTTTCCAACATAGGTTTTTCTAGATCATTAGCTTTGTCAATTAAGACTCTGCTCAGCAAAATGACCATTACTCTTTCTGTTCACCTTTTAATTTCAAAAAACCAAATTTGCAAAATCTGTTAAGTAATCTTTAAATTATTTATCCCTGAGCAACTTGACGTAGGAAGCAATTTCTCCCCTTTTTCACAACTTCCCAGATTGTAATAATTTCCCCCTCCCACTGATTCGCTTAGCCAAATTCTAAGACAAAGTTTAAGATCCCTCCTCCTCTAAGCTTTCGTGTCACCTACGACGACCTCTATCACGCACTCCACAGAACACTACAGCACCTCTGACTTCCCAGCACAGTGAGGTGCTGGCTGGGGGCTTGTGGCCTGAACTCTGTTCATTCAGAAGCCGTTTAGGGGGCACTCAGCACGAAACAGCCTGGGAAGACAGAAGGTCTCGGTTCTGTCCTCATGGACAACCACAACCAGGGTGACATGGGCGCAAGGTAGGCGTGCAGGGCAGGCAGGAGGGGCAAGGGTCCCACAGAGGGCTCCCCACACTTCCTGCCGGATGGCACTCACAGGTGCTTACAGACCCAGCGCCTTGGTCACCACTGCTACCTCTTGTCCCCAGAAGTCCATGACCTTGGTTTGGAGAACAAGGCACGAATGGTTCACCTTGCAGAGGGAGCAACCAACATTTAGGTCCCTTCTGAAATTCTTTCTGAAGGCTTCATCGTTGATTTACAAAAAAGGGGGGTGGGAGGCACACCCTAAGATAGGAGCACAGTTAGATGAACCCCAGAAGAGGAGCAGCAGGAGTAAGAAGCCCCTTGGCTCGGATCAGGGTACAGGCCAAGGTGGGCAGAGACCTCGCTTTCCTGCACACATGCTCTGCCTCCCACCCACATTCAGGCATACCCCAACATGCTGAACCTGGGGGCCCAGCGGCAGGGGGCAGTGCCCACGCTCTGACTGGGCCAAGGCCTCCGGAGGGAGGGAGCTGGGCGGGTGGCTGAAGTGCTTCTGCCGGCTCCTACTGTGCTCATAAAGCTAAGCGCATCTTGCATCTCCTACCTGCTTAACTCTAAGTCCACTGCAAATAAGTAAGCCACACTGACACTCTAGATGAGCCACTGAGCGTGCCATCTGCAGGATGAACTGTGTGTGCACACGGGGGTGACAGGGACAGACACAAGAAGCTTCTGAGAAAGATGTTAGCCAGGGTGGTGGTGCACGCCTGTAATCCCAGCATTCTGGGAAGCCAAAGTAAAAGAATCACAAGTTCAAGCCCATATGGACAACTTAATGAATTGTGTTATTACAAAATAAAAAACTTTTAAAAAAACAAAGAGGGGTGTTGGAGATGGTAGCTCAGTGCAAAGGCCCTGGGTTCAATTTCTAGTGCCACCAAAGTAAAAACCAGAAACAAAAAAACATGTTTTACACAATCTTGGAGAAGTTAATAAAGACCCTTAAGTGCTAGTGTCACTCTGCAGTCTCCGTGCACCTCAGTCCCTTCACACAGCTCCCCAGCAAGGCACCCACGCTGGCCTGCACAAGCCTTCATGGGAGGGACAAATGGGACAGGCACCTCTGCCCCCAGACAGGGACACCACAGCTGAGAGGGCGGATGGGTGACACAGGCCAGCACCCAGTGCAGGGCTGGTGCTGCAGAGGCGGGGCTTTCGACAGTGCCAGCAGGGAGGCAATGAAGCCTGGGTATCGCGTCTCTGGAGGCTCTGTCAGGAGGGAAGAAGGCACTCGTCCCAGGCAAAGGGCACCAGGCACAGCGGCGGCAGAATTGGCCACGCCAGGCAGTCGAGCAGCTGAGGCTGGCACGCAGGCACAGGGGTGAGTGAGGAGGGTGTGAAGCGGGAGGTCCAAGCCCCAGAGGTCCTGCAGAGGGCTCCGGGGGCCCAGCAGCACAGCCTCACGCAGCTCCACCTGCCTGGCCGGTTTCTCCACATGGAGAAGGAAGGCAGGGACCATCTCTACTTCTGCAGGCACTTGAGAGATGCCAACAAGTTCCTGTCCTTCCAGAAAAGCAGCCTGCAGACTTAAAGCTAGTAAATGAATGTGAGTGGTAAAGAGGCCTTCTTCGGAGAAAGCAACCTCCAACAAGCAGAGGGCAGGCAGAGGCAGAGGGCCCAGCAAGGCTTCGGAAGGTGGTAAAAGGGAGTGAGGAACGGGCAGCCCGGCCAGTGGCTTGTGGCCTGAACTCTGTTCATTCAGAAGCTATTTAGAGGGACTCAGCACGAAACAGCCTGGGAAGGACACCGCCAGCAAGACACAGAGGCCTGAGGCTGCGTGCGTCTGCCCAGGGCTGTGCTGGAAGCCGCTCAGCCTTCTGATGAGGCTATACTTGGTCCGCAGTCATGAAAGCCCGAAGAAGGGCTCGGCATGGCCGGGCCTGGGCTCCTGGTCCAGAGAAACCGTGAGACAGTACGTGTGTAGCTGGAAGACTCTAATAAGATCTGTAAAAAGAGTGAACTGCTGGGTCACACTGCAGAAAGCCCCATGACAGCACAGCACACTGCCTCAGTGGAGACGGCTGGGGATCTGCCGCTTCGGAAAAGCAAAGAATCTCAGGGCTTGCACCAACCACGGGCCTTACCCACAGCACGTCTCAGGGCTGGCCGAGCCTCTGTTCCACGCTGCACCCCAACATCCTGCCACGCGGCAACTGTCACTGACTTTCTGCCTTTTAGGAAAGAGGAGCTGAACACATTTGTAAGAGAAGAAAAGAAAAGGAGTAAGGGACAGAAAAAGACAGGCGGGCATCACCCGCCAGGAGCACAGGTCAAGGGAAGAAGGGGAGGCTGCGTGGGAACGGGAGAGACGCCAGGAGGCTGAGGCTGGACCACGATGAGCGCAGTCTCTCAGCCCCTGTCCCACTGAGCTCACCTGAACACTCACATTCCGCTCCAGCCCCAAGCCGGGGTCTGGGCCTCACCCAAGTGCTCTGAAACACACCGATGCACCCTGGGTGCTCCCACTCTGGCAGCTTCCACAGAGCCAGATCCATCGCGGGGACCCATCTGAAGCCTCCACTGCCAGGGCTCCTGAGGAAAAGGAGGCGGACGGCAGGCCTCCAGAAGGCCTCCCTTAAATGCGTGAGGGTTTATTTTGGGCTCTTCGACTCCACACACCTGTTTTGTCCTCTGAAGCAGCTGAAAATCGTGGAGCAGAAAGGAAGAAGCGTGGTGCCCTGGAGTGGCTCCAACAGCAAGCACCGGCTGCCCGGGCGGAAGCCCAGGACACCAGTCTTACGGGCACACGAGAGGCCAAGGGAGGGGCCCCAGGACGCCCTTGCAACAGCTCTCCCAGGCGGCTGCAGCTGCACTGGCTGGATCCAGAGCTGCCTGCCACCAAGGACAGCCACAGGGACCTCTGCTGCCCATTACCCTGAGCTGGGAGGAGGTGAACTGCACACCAGTGTCCTGCCATACTGCCATCCAGATCTGCCCCCTGCAGGCTCCAGGCTACTGAAACCCTGTCAAGTAGAGTAAATGAGACTTCAATTTTCCTTTTCCTGCTAGCTGGTATTTTCTAGTATTTTTGGCAGCTTGTACACACGACTCATAAATTTCAAAAAGCTTCGGGCAGGAGGTGTACCTCAGTGGCACAGTGTCTGCCTCGTGTGCGAGACGCTGGGTTCCATCCCCAGCACTGGGGAAAACTTTTGCATTTAAGAAAGAAAACCATTAAAATGTTTTCCAACTCCAAGAGCAGAGAGCAGCCACGCACTCTGTCTCCGGGTTACCTGGCACCCTGGGCGCTCAGCAGGCACGGGGGCAGTGCCACGGCTCGGGCTCGGAACCCGGAACGAGACTGAAGAGGGCCGGCTCCGGACCCCCAGGAGCTCCCAATGGCCCTGGAAGAGAACAGGAAGCAGCAGACCCAGCACCAAAAGCCACACGTGTGCATATGCAGAGGGAGCGTGAGGCTGGCAGGGCTAGGCATCGGCAACCCCTCTCCCGACCTCCACCACCCGGGGTGCCTGCTCCACCACCTAGCGCCTACCACCGCAGATGAACACACCAAGGCCTCATCACACCTGGCTTTGGTGGGCCGGGTGCAGGACAGGGCCTGGCTCACACAGGTCCTGAGCTCCGCTCTTATCCAAACCAGCTCTGACAGTGACAGTGACAGTGACAACTAACACTGACTGGGGCCGGCATATAAACACGGGAAGCATCTTAATACACAACAAACACTGCACCTCGCAGAACACCGTGGAAAACAGAGGCCACCACCATCCCCTTCACAGATAAGCCCAGAAAAAAACCTGTCACTCCCAGATCACCGCAGTGCCGGATCCACATGAAAACAGCAGACCTCACACAGGAGAGGCTGAACAGGGAGCGGGTGGGGGAAGAGGATGGTGAGCCCACCGAGCGGGTCCCGTACCTTTCTGGTAAAGGATTATACTTCCGAAGTATTCTCAAGCTGGGTGTGGTGGCACTCGGGAGGCAGGAGGACTATTGCAAGTTCAAGACTAGCCTGGGCTACAAAGTGAGCTCAAGGCCAGCCTGAATTGTATAGCAAGACCCTGTCTCAAAAAGACAAAAAAGGAAAAGAAAAAAAAGCACTCTCAAACTTCTCATCTAATCATCCTGATGTGCACAGAGGGTAGCTCTTGGTACTCCCTTACTGGATGGGGGAGTGAGGCTAAAGATTCAGTCACTGCTGGGGCCCAAACCCAGGAGTTCTGAGCCCAATTCTCACACTCCTTCAACACGTACCACCCACACCAAGGCAGAGTTCACACAGATGGACAGCAGCTCGGGGCTGTCAGGACTTCAAACAGAATCTTCCTAGAGGCTCAGCCTAGCCCAACTGGTCCCCTATCCAGAGGCAGCCCCGGCAGCAGAGCACGCCACACTGGACAGGGGGACCAGCCCCGCCTGCGCACAAGGAACCGTGCAGATTTCCAAGGAGGGTTTAACAGTAGGAGTACTGTGTGTGTCCCACAGCCCTGGGCAACACTGAGGGAGGCCCCAGCACCACTCCTCCGTCTCCGCCCACTGCGAGCAACGGCTGGCCACACCAGCCACAAGGCTCAGGGACATGGCTCCCACAGCACCCCTCCCCCTCAGCTGTCCTAAATACCACTGTTTCACTCCCGTCGGTGTACTCAAAGGGTCAGTTTTATGACCAGCCTGACAGGTGCAAACACAAACTGAAGGGCAAATTCTTCTCTGCCTGGCAAATGTCCAGTTAATCACGATGCTTATGTGCAAAGAACAGAAAACAGTTCTGATGAAAACAGCAGACTTCAGAGCAATTTGTTTTCTGAATTTAATCTTTCACACAGGAAGAAAAATCAGTATTTCAGTTTTCATTATGGTAGTAATCTGAAGGTTAAAAAGCAACAAGAAATCTAAATGAAGTTCTTAATGACCAAGATGGAAGAAGGGAAGATCGCTGCCTCCTGCAGAAAGCCCAGCCACCTACATGTATGTTCAGATCCTGCTTTTAAACCAGCAGACATCAAAACTGTACCGTGTACACTGCAGGACCCATGCAAGGCTCCTGCTAAAGCTCGTCCTGGGTTCTATTTTATGGAAAGGCAAGGAGCACACACCACAGCTTCCCTCAAACTCTCATGGCATCTGCGGGATCAGGGAGGGGGAGCCCGGACTGTGGAAGCACAGGGAGCAGGCACACAGGACTCTAACGAGGGGCCGGCCTCAGCTTGGTGACGCTGTGGGACGGAACTGTGCAGGGGGCTCACAGTGGGCCTGGCCCCTCCATTCCCCCAAGGGACGCTGAGCTCGTTAAGAGGAGTTCTTTAAGAGGACACACATAAAAAAACACTATCTCCAGAAAATAAAATTGATAAATCAGACATCATTAAAATTCAGGAACTTCTATCCTGATCACTGGTGGATTTGAATACAACACCAGTTTAAACACGTACTTCATGGGGTGTGTGTTAAGCCTCAATTTAAAAACGCTACAGATCAATGGAAATTTTCCTATGCTGTCCATCTTTGCTACTCTTCTACAGGAGGCTTCGGGGCTGTGGTTGCCCCCATTTCATTTTCAATTATGTATTTTTCTATTGGCCGTTTTAAAGAATCAGTGAAGTTATCAAAGCCAATTCACTATTAATATACCACTCAGGAACAGGTAGATATTTTTATTTTTTTCTATTCCTTGCCATGCATACTGTCTGGAAAGATTATAAA
The DNA here is from genome assembly GCA_004027295.1 of Dolichotis patagonum. Taxonomy (NCBI): domain Eukaryota; kingdom Metazoa; phylum Chordata; class Mammalia; order Rodentia; family Caviidae; genus Dolichotis; species Dolichotis patagonum. The sequence goes on along the minus strand of PVJX010003586.1, from coordinate 55,860 downwards.
TAAATCTTATGATAACTTATACTGTTTAATGTTTGGACGACATTGCTAATCTTTACTTCCTTTAAAATATAGCCCAGGCCAAATGACACAGTGCCTGCCTGGCAAGCCCAAGGCCGTGAGTCTGATTCTTGATATCAGAAAAAAAAGAAACAGAAAGAGAGAGAGAGCCCTGTTTTATCTTTAATGTGGTAAACTCTTGAATCATTTGACCCCTTTCTACCTCTGAAATTTCTACCTCTTTGCAATTTGATTTTGGTAATTAATTCCTCACCAACTGGGGAAATCCTTCTATTGCTAGTCCCGTGTTTTATTCCCATTTAGCGTCATCTTGTTTCCCCAACTAGCTGGTAAAGCAGAGACCGAAGGAGAAGAGAGTCGGAGCAGTTGAACAGCCACCCCCAAGTCCCCTGAAGGTCACAGTTACTCACTAGGTCCCGTCTGTGATGGTTAACATCACTTGCCAATTTGACTGGCTAAGAGACTAGTAAACTCGGAGTGTGTGGGGATGGGTCACAGTGACTTGTGCTGTATGTGACCTCCAGTTCCTTTCTCTCTGGTGTTCTTCCCTGTCCTCTGTTTCCCAGCCACTTTGCTCTGCCTTGGAACCAGCCAACCATGGACTGGAACATCTAAAACCATAAGCCAAAATAAAACCTCTCCTCAGGTTGTGACCACTGGGTATTTTCTTCCAGCAATAGGAAAGCTGGCCAATCAGCTGGCCACTGTATTTCACGCCCACTCCCAGAATCCCTTGCTCGGTACCTGAAGGGCAGTGCTAGGTAGTTTCTCTGGAAAAGGTGCATTTGTAAAAGGTTTCATATTTAAAACTTCTTTCCCTTTCTCACCTGACCTTACTCCCATAGGAGGAAGGGCAGGCTCCTCCCTTTTTAATTTTAAAGTGCAGAATTTTAAAGTGCAGAAAGATGCTGAGATACCACATCCATGGTCACAAAGCACATGGTTGGGTTCTTGTGTGAAGACACCTGTCCCAGGCCTCCCACCACACCTGCTGCCCCTTCACGCTCCCCAGTCAGGTTCACCAGCTCTGCACCAAGTGGCTCTCTGAGCTGGACTGGCTTTGTCTGCTACAGACTCTGGCCCTTAGCTTCCCATCAGCCAAGTGGTTGGCACGCCTCCCAGTTCTCCATCCCCATTCCCCAGAGAAGGGTGGGGCAGGACACAGCCAGAGACGGAGCTGGTGGACAGATGTCTCGCTGCACCCACTAACGCTCTCTCGACAGTCAAACAGCACAGGAACCCATTCTCACCAAGGTTTAAACTGAAAGATAAGCTGGACATGGTGGCACACACCTGCAATCCCTGTACTCAGGAGGCTGAGGCAGGAGGGTCTCCAAAGTTCAAAGCCAGCCTGGGCTATTCAGTGATTTCAAGGCCAGTCAGAACTCTATAGTGAGACCCTGTCTAGAAAAAAAACCTGAAAGAAAACAGGCAGCGAGGATAGTCTGCACTGACTTTTCTCCACATGGATTTACTGTGGTCCACTGTCCTGCTCTATAGAGCGGCCTCTCTGGGAGTGCACCTGCCCACAGGCTAGGCACAAAGTCTGGCCACATGCCGACAAGAGGTCACTGCCCACTCTCCTCCCCACGTCTTCAGCAAAGAGCCACTGAGTCCTGCCCACATGCCAGCTCGGCTCCAGTCCCTGTGACCTAGGCCAACCCTGCCGAACAGTGCTCCTGTGTCACCGGTTCACGGCTTCCCACACCACAGCAGCTCGAGCTGGGCAGATGCCAGGCTCACCACACAGCAACTTCCGGCCCTCTGGGTTCCAGACCAAGCCAGCAGGAAATGGTGAGCAGCAAAGGTAGTTCAGGGTTGGAAATGCATTTAACCAACTCAAAGCTGATGTCCTAACCTGGCCAGGAAACGGCCTCAAGGGCCCGGCCTGCCTAGCAGGACAGGTTCCCAGATGTTGCGGGCCTGTCAGTCCGAGGACCTCATGGACTTGTGCCTAGTGGAGATCTCAATCCAAGTCTAACATGACTGTTCCTTCACCTCGATCCTCCCATTCCTCCTCTGCGCCCCAGCATGCGACATTCCAGCCACCCCAGCTGTGTCTTCCACGCCACCTGAAGACTCACGACCTGCCCCAGGCCTGAGCGATCAGCTCTGCCTCAGTGACACCTTTCCTGACTCCCTTCCCCACCCCCCGCTGCCCTCCTCACCTCTGGGTGGTTCACCACTTCCGCTGGCCTACGGCTGCCTCCACTTGGTTTTTGCAGCCTGAAGCTCCTTACAGACCAGAAGCACAGTGCCGTGCCGCAGAACACGGCCCCTAAGGACACTCCTCCCCCAGCAGCAGCGCTCACAGTGGTGCTGGCGGCAGCACAGTGGGCATCTGGGTGTGGGGGTGTGTGAGCACGCGTGCGCACCTCAACGAGAAAGAACAGAGAGGTCGGAGTCGTGGGCCTCCAGTCATCTCTCTTAGCCTAGGCACACGGGGTCTTCAATGTAACATGGCTCCAGACTTCGAGAAAACTGTTTCACGTCCATGAGAGCTGAAACACTCTTTGCCATGCATCGCCCACATCGGTGGGCCGTGTCTGCCTTGAGATGCTGGCCACTATCCCCATGCAGTCCTCCAGGCTACGCAACTGGGCCTCCCTGGGAAGCCAGCCCCCTGCCAGTCCCAGAACCACGGCTGCCCCCTGGCTGGAATGAGAAGACCGCATGAGGGCCTGGGTCTTGCAGCTGACGGCAGCACTTCTGATGTAAACACTCTCAAATGACAACCCGCTTATTAATGTTAAATGACTTCACAGCATTTAAGGAAAAAACATGAGACTGCAACAGGTTTTTAAAACTCATTAGCATCAGACTTGAAATCACTGACACTGAAATTGAAATCCGCTCGCTCTGATGGCCTGGCTGCGTAGTCACCGTGGTAAAGGCTGGGCGAGCGCCCACTAACCCCCTGTGGGCTTGGGCGTGGGGTGTAGCTGTGGGCTCCAGGACTGACTTCTGCATACAGAAGGTCTCTGTTTAAAGCACAGATTCTGAGGTATAAACTAAACCCGTCTGGTCTGACACTCAGAGGCAAAGCCTGGAGATTGCTGCTGGTGCACCTTGGATTTAGAAAGTTAGAATAACGTGCAATTTAGTACCGAAGGTTTCTTTTCTAGACCATAAAGGTTTGACATAGAGCAAAGTCAGTTTTTGAGTAAGACAACAGATTCGAAACCAGTGCCATTCAGAAACCCCAAGTCAGAGGTACAGCTCAGCATGAAGGCCTTAAATCCAATCTCCAGTGCCACTAAAGCAAAAACCAATCGTCTCTGATGACGTCTGAAACGCCTCAAGGCATCTGTCATCAGACGCTGTCTACCTGACCTGTAAACACCTCTTAGATTCACCAGACTACCTGGCCCACTGGGCTCCAACCAAGTCCACTTCCTGCCACTTCAGTATACTCACGTATTTAAAAAGTCAGCCCCTGCCACCCAGCTGCAGGAGTCCGCGGCTTCCTGTCCCCTGCGGGACCGAGCACCACCTCTCCTCCTCGTCACCACCTCAGCTCCCATGAGCTCCCTGCCCTTCAAATCCACACGTCACAGAAGGTGCTCACACCCTGCTTCCAGCTGACGACACCTACTCTTGTAGTCAGGGGCTGTGAGGAGAGCGATTAGAATCAGGACACAGAATTTATAGTATTATTTTATGGTGCTCACCCAGAGTTAAACATGAGAAAATGCAGGTAATCTGTCTACAACACCAAGGACCCAGAATATTCAGCCAGGGGCCTGGATCCCACAGCAGTGTCCTGCATGAGTCCAGATGAAGACCTAGAGGCCAGGACAGAGCCTACCATGAGTTCAGCTGGAGCTCACGAGCACTCATGTGAGGCTGTTTTACGGATCTGTGCTGGGAAGGCCCAAAGGTCAGTGGTGGAAGCTAGAAAGTCTATGCTAGCGGGGTGAAGGAGCTGTGCTGGTAGGTTGAGCATTTTACACTGGAGCTGAGAAGTTCAAAACAAGGACCAGGGCTGCCCCGAAAAGTCCTCACACACCACCCTCTTGGAAGTACCGGCTCCCTGCAGGTGCGCTTAGGAGTTGCTGTCCTCAGGCATCGACGTGACCTCGGTGTCTCAGTTCTCGATGCTGAGGGCAGGACTGCCCATGGCCACTCATCATATGGCCAAACGCTCTGCCCTCACCAGATCTCCTACTGTCATTTGCAAAGTGGGCACCGCTGCTGCCCTGGCTCCCAGCACCACATCACGTAACAGCTGGGAGGACCCCACCCTGCAGGTTTTTCAACCTGCTATTTGCACTATGCTGACTTGTAAATAGTGTAGTTTTCAATAAGAAAACAATTTCTTTATAAGAAGTTTTGTTATTTTGGTTTTTTTTTCCTGGTACAGGGGATGGAACTCAAGACCTCGTGCTTACCAGGCAAGTGCCTGTGTCACCGAGCTAAATCCCAGCAAGAAAATAATTCTTTACCAGTAATGGATTCACCACAGGACTAATGAAAAATATGAATACCAACAAAAATGAGGCTTTGATTTACCTAATAAAGCGATACTCAAGGAAAAAAAAAAAAAAACATAGGCAGGCCTAAAAGCAACAGTTCTCCCAAGCACGCGTCAGGTTTGGACTGATAACAGCAGGGCTCTCTGCCACAGCGATGGGACAGGGTACCCAGCGCCAGCCGAAGGCGACCGTGGGACAGGCGACCGTGGGACAGGGTCGGGGTAGTCCACTTGGCCAGCTGTCTACAGGCCAGCACATGGTGAAGGGCCAGTCCTCCCCAGGGGAGAAAACTCGAAGCTCTCCTGGCCAGAAGGCCTTGGCTGGAGAGGAGCCAGGAGCAGGTGCTGATGGCAAAAGGAGACTGGCCGGGAGGCCCGGCAAGGAGCCCTACAGGGAGCTCCCAAGTCCAGGCAGGAGGCCCAGCGGGGAAGGCCACGAGCACACAGAACGAGACAGGGAGCTGCCGGTGTCGCGGAAGTGAACTTCCCAGCACCCCATCTTTCGGAGAACAGAGAAGACTTTTTTTTTTTTTTAAACAAAAAGAAAACACAATAGCCCAAGAGAACCGAGCCAGTTACTAGGAGACCTGCTAAATTAAATCTGCTGAAAGCTAAGGATCTGATTGATCAACTCTTCTCTTGCTGAGAATTTGGTCTCTAGGAAGACAGAAAAAAGGGAACACCCACACGGGGCCACCGAAGCCTATAAGCAGAGGGACCGTGACGGCCGGAGCCTACGCTGGCTGCAGAGGCCCCGTGGCAGTCAGCCTCTGTCCCCGTGGGTAAGCAGGTCTGTGAGGAACAACAGCATCAGGTAGGGCTGATTTATGAACTTGGTCAGGAGGGTGCCACCAGGGGTCAGGACAGAGAGGGCCTTCCCAGGGAGCTACGTGCCAGGAGACGGAGAACAAAGGCGAAACTCCACCTGTAAAGACCTAAGCACGCTGTCACAGAGGCCGGGACCACATCCAGGGCCGGGAGCAGAGGCGCTCAGGAAGAGCCCTGAAGTGGAAACTAGAAGATGGAGGGGTCAGCATTCACAGAGAAAAGTGCCCAGGTAGAAAGGAAGGAGGAGATCACTCAGGCAGAGGAGCTCGGCAGGTCTCCGGGCAGAGCCGGGCAGAGGGAGAGGCTGCTGGGACAGGGCGGGAGCAGCGCTGGGCGAGACTGGCAGGCTTGCCTTCGGGCTTATTCTGCTGTGAGGGGAGCCAGTGTCACAAGCTGGGGCGGGGGGAGCAGCAAAACCCTTTGGAAGACAGAACGGTGCCCTGGATGGGGTGGCAGTCACGGATGGAAGAAAAATGAACCCAAAGGATATGAATGACAGAAAGCTCCGGGCATTTTAATCAGCCCAAACCTTTCTGGACAGAAAACAAAAACAAAAAATGTGACTTTGAACATCAAAAGAACTTGTCCAACATGGTCATGGAATCACTGCTGGAGATTTCCACAAACCATGGAAACTTAGAAAACTGAACACAAGCAAAGGCCTAATAAAAAGGCTACACACAGGGAAGGAGGAAGTCAAGGTATCATTATTTGGTTTGACATGATCCTCCATTTACAAGATACAAAGAGTTTACCAAAAGACTCCTACAATTAATCACCAGATTCAGCAATGCAGTGGGATACAAAATTAGTACACAAAAATCAAAGTATTTTCCTATAAGGCACTCTTCATTTCAAAGAAAAAATAGTCACTTGCAGTAGGAAAAGAATAGTAATACCAATTCACATGTCTGAGAAGGTCACAACTTCATTTCTTGGTATTCTTGCCAAAAATGCGTAATCTCAGTCTAAACATGAGAAAACACCAGGTATGAACGAGACTTCTCTAAAGCAGCTGCCCGGGGGTACTCTCAGGCCAGCCACTCAGGGAGGACAGGAAGAGGCAGAGGAACTGAGGAGACATCACACCTACACTCGAGGCAGAAGTCTGGAACACAAAGAAAGAACAAAAGTGGAACAACTGGTGGAAGTCAGGTAAGCTCTGCAGACTAGTAACACTGTATCAACATTAACTTCTTGGCTCCCACCATTACTATGGTCATGTAACATGCTAGCTTTAGGCCAAGCTGGATTAAGTGATTCTGAGAGTTCTGCAACTCTTTTCTCATAAATCTAAAGTTATTTCAAAATAAAACTTAAACGAAAAAACTCTGTAGTGCTAGAGGTATAGCAGGGGTGGAATGGCTCCCCAAAAAGCATAAGGCCCTAGATTTGATCACCAGTACAGAAAAATCAACAATAACGCTGGATCCTAGAGATGTAAGGTCTCTGTCTCTAATGGTGATACCTCACACTCAAGAGCACTCAATAAATCATAGCCAATTAAATAAGAAGCTATAATGGGGTTAAAAAACAGAATGGTAGGTCAGTGTTTACAGAAGAGAAAGTGCTGGCTGGTTTGCTGAGGATGGAAGATCTCTCAGATCTCCAGGCAGAGGGGAAGGAACCAAAACAGGAGAAACTGAGCATGAAAACCCTCACCCTGACCTGGAGCGACAATCTGCAACACAAGCTGTGCGTGAACTGGGGCTCCCGCCCCTCATCTCTGCCGCCAGAAGACAGAAGCTGCACCAGGCACACGCCTTACGGCACCTGCTGATGTCCACGCGGCCATATGTGGCTCTGTGCACAGCTTTAGGTGGCAAGGGCACTTTTTGCAATCTCTAGAGTACAGCAGTCTCCCTTCTCTAAGGTTCTGTTTTCCATTGTTTCAATTATCTGCAGTCTACTACAGTTCAAAAACACTACACAGAAAATTCTAGACATAACTGTTAAGGTTTAAAACCTCATGCTCTCCCAAGCAGTGGCATGAAATCTCACGTCATTCTGCTGCCAGGGGTGTGACTCAGCGTACCTATGCTGGGTACACTACCTACTCATAAGTCACTTGGCTGTCCAGGTTACCAGATTAACTGTCACAGTGCTTCACTGCTTGTGTTCAAGCAACCTGCATTTTCACTTGATAAGCACTCCTCAGCAAAGGGCAGTGATGCTGGCAATTTTAGAACTGTTCTGTTTTTTACTACTCTTTCATTGTGCCTGATTTACAAAGTAAGCTTTATCATAGGTGTATATGCACAGGAACAAACACAGAATAAATACAGTACAGAAACACCATAGAAAGAGGAAAAACAGTATAAACAGTTTTAGAACTGTTCTATTTTATTACCGCTTTCTTACTGTGCCTAGTCTATAAGCTAATCCTTACAGGTGTGCTTGACTGGGACACACAGTATAAAGACGGCAGCTGCAGGCATCTGGTTTGGGAAAGTATCCCCCGAGGACAAAGGGGAATTACTGGAAGCTGGTGCCTAGAGGCTTTCCATCTAATTTGGTACATGTTCCTGAAGGCCTTGTATACTATCGGATTTCTATACAGACACAAGAGCTTTACACAAACACGGGATAAGTACATCTCTGGAAATTCACATCTTGCACTGTTCTTGTGTGGCTGTCGTTGCAAGTACAGTGGTGTGAAATGGGAGAAGCAACTGCTGGCATTTAGTCACAACTGCCATGGGATGCCAAGGACCAGAAGCGACATCTTTCACCTCTTGGTGGTCAGCCCCCTTTTCAGAAGCAGGCTACGGCGGCCAGGACATGGCTGTTCCTCTCTTCTGCCACTAAAGCCCTGCTGGGGAGGAGAAGCTGCCTGTTCAACAGAGACAGCCAAGTCAAGATCACGGTTCTCCCCGCTCCAAAGCACCAGAGAGAAAAAGTAGAAGCTTGCTAAATGGATGCTTGCCTTGAAATGAAAGTCACAGCAGTTAATGTGCAAAGAGTCTACCTACTTCCCCTCCACCTCAAATGTGCACTCAATGCAAACCAGGAAACTCAAGCAAGGTATGACAAACGACAGTGTGAACTAAAATAGTAATTAATTTCACAGATGACCCTTCTGTTAAATCTTGCATTTACTTTTAAAAAAAAAACAACAAATTCAATCTCCATAAAACATAAAAATGTGCACACCCTAGGATAATTCTTGATCTTAGGACAAACAGGCACCCCTAGCACAGCTTCTGACCTGTCGGGTGGGACTGGGTACTGACTAAGTAAATACTTCCCTCTCAGAATCTACTCATTTCTTTTTCATTGATAGGGGCTGTCTTAGCTTTTCCTCATCACTGAGATACAATACCCAACTCTAAGGAGCACAGGTTTATTTTGGCTCACAGTCTACAGAGTTTTCAGTCCAGTCAGGTGGCTCCGAGGCAGGGTGACATGGCGGTGGAGAAACAGCTCATGGTGTGGTGGCAGGAAGCAGACAGAGAGCAAGAGAGCAAGGCGGGAGGGAGGGAGACAGACTGTCCCAGGCCTCCTCCCACCAGGTTTCACTTCCTCACATCATCCAGTGGACTAATCCACTGATGAGAATCACAATCACCTCCCAGAAGCCCCGCCTACAAGTGTTCCTGGGGGGGGGGTGTAGATATAAACCACAACCAGGGTGAAAAAACTGGGACTAGCATTCTACTGTGTTAAGTCAATGAACCGCTGATAGCTCTGCTTCACTTTCACAGTTATACTATTTCAAAGTTGGGCTGAAGCCACACCCTACTTTTCCACTGACTTCCACCACAGAATGGGTCCCGAGTGGCTACACTTAAGTCCTCACTCAAGCTGACCTTGGCCGCACTCCCATCTACTCGGAACACCCTCAGGGGCTCGGGCCCTGCCTGGGTTCCACTGCCGTGTTCTGCCTTCTGCCAGCAGTCCTCTCCTTTCCTGGCCCCGTTTCACTTCCATGCAGGGCTCTCGATCCACATTCGTCCTTCCTTTCCAGCATTTGCTCAGCAGCAGTTTCTAAGCCCAACTCCCAGGGCTCCCGGTCAGCATCCCTCACCTGCGGGGCTGCAGTACCGCATTCTGCTGATGGGGCTGCGCCAGGCAGGCGCGAACTCCAGGGCGGTGGTCCGCAGGCCCCGCTGCACATCCGCAGGACAGCACCCTGGAAAGCTGCAGGAGCTCCAGGCCCACACAATGCCGGTGGCCACTGCACAGTGCAGAAGAGAAGAAAGACCTTTCCAGCAAACCGCCAGGCCAATCAGAACCGGAGGCAGCCTGAACTGATGCAAGTGCCCACCCTCTGAGGCCCTTGACCAAGCTACGCTGAGAAGAGCACAGAAAATTCTTCAGGTTTCCAACAACGAACAGGAGAAACAGCATGGAGCGGTGCAGAGAACTCTACTGCAGGAGGTGGCCATCAGAGACATCACTAAGAGCACTTTCAGAATGAAAGTCCCAGGCTGAGGCATGATCCCAGGCTTCGGGGACTGTCTGCTCGCACAGCAGGCACCCGAGGACTGCCACTGCCGGGACACATGCAGGCAGGCGCAGCAGCACGGCCGGGAGCGGACAGTGGAGGGAAGCAGTTTCGGCCCAGGTGGAGCATGGTGCAGACAGGGAAAGATAGCACTGCTCCTCCCATATCCACAGTCACGCAGCCAATGTCTGTGATGGACACAGCACACGCAGATGTATCTGGGGACAGGGCCTTCGTGTCTCTGGAAAAGGTAAAGAGCCACAAAGCCGCCCCCCAAAATGGCTAAGGGCAGAGATGACAGAGCCAGCCCCTGAAGATGCCACTACCACCCGGCACCCTCAAGTTCCCGGAGGGTCCATGCCAGTGCACTACCAAACCAGTGCACTTGGGCTGAGGACAGCTTCAGATGCACTAAAACGGGATTTAGTATTCTTATCTTACAGATTAGGAAGCATATCAGAGAAGCGGAACAATCAATTCCCAATGACATGGGACTTCCCCGTGGGCGGGATGAGGATTTCACCCCCCTCTGTCCTACTGCACAGCGTGTGCCATCTGCCGGGGACAGCTCAGCTGCCCCTCTGCCTGCACCTCACTCTGACAGGGTGGTGGCAGGGACCAGGCTCCTCCTCCACTCAGATGCCTGTGCCGGGAAGAGCCCCGCTCACCCCTGCACGACTGTTAGGAGAAACCTGGGTCTCGGCTTTACATTTTTCAGTGTCTCTGTCCTTACTAAGGCGAATATCTCTAAAACCAGCCTTGTAAGTGAGAGTTTTTCAAACAATGGCAACAAAGTACTCTCAACTGCATTCTCCCAGCTCCCCGAGCAGCCTGAGCCAGGCAGGGGGCTGTAAGATTCCCTGACAGAAGAGGAAAAGTAACTCACAAAGCAGTGTCGCTCGGACATCTCAGCAGAGAGGCACGCAGGGTTCCAAAATCGCCTGGGTACCAGAGGGACTGCGTCCTATATGTGAACACACTGGGAAGTCCTGTGTGGGGCTGCCCAGCACATCACAGGACGTGAGAGCTCCCAGACTGGAGGCCAGTGACCCCTCCCAGCCCGGTGGAACGACCCTGATGTCCACAAACATCGCCACGGCCTCTATATTCCCTGAACGAGAGCACAGAGGAAGCTTCTCAGGAGACCACCTTCCCAGTTTACTCTCCTCAGTTGATACTTGTGACAGAAAAATATCCAGTCTCACTCCTGAATCATAATTGTCAAAGCCCTAGACTGACTTTATTGTACAAAATAGCCAACATCTGATTCCCTGCTAACTCTGTATTTGCATATACCCTTTTCCATTCACTGATTAAATTTTTCAACTTTTCTGTAGAGGAAGAACTGCTTTAAAAAGTTAGATCCACTTAGGCTTTAAGAATGTAGTTACTTAAAAAAGGTAGACTGACAAAAAGCAAGGGCACAGGGCGGGGGGGATGGGCAGAGCATACAAGGAAGGGTAACGAGGGCAGGAATAAGATCGAACTCTGTTATATGCAAGTATGAAAATACCAGAATGAAACTTAGTATTTTGTAAAACTAATATGCATTAATAAAAACAAAAGAACTTTTTTTTTTGTCTTTTTGAGACAGGATTTCATTGTGCAATTCAGGCAGACCTTGAACTCACAGTGATCCTCCTGCCTCGACCTCCAGAGTGCTGGGATTATAGGCATGCACCACCATGTCCGGTGGTTATTCATCTTTTAAAGAGATATAATATCTAAGTTGTATAAATTAGGAGTCATGTGAAAATGTTACTGCATTTGGCAAACTCCTGAAGTAACAGGTCACTTTCTAAGTGTTCCCCAAAGCCTGAAACACACACAATGGTCCTACTTACTACACAGAACGTGGATGACTCAGTCACTGTAACATCAACTAAGGGAAAGATTTGTTTCAGGGAGTGAAGAGACCTGGCTCTTAAACTGACAAAAACCTGTTCCACCTTTATGAAGGTAATATTTTAGTGACTCACACTGTAGCTATGTAAGACCTCATCAAATTCTGAGACAAAGCTGCAGCACCTGGTTAACACTGAAATAAAAAATAAACCGGGGACTGCAGTGAACCATCCGGAGACCACTCTCCAGGCCAGCTGTCAGAAGACTTGTCTTTGATCTAGAACTCCCAGCCTCACAGAGAACCGGCTCCCCTCAGGGGAGGCTACACCAATTACTAAGTCCTAACAACCCAGATTTGAGAGTCCTATTAGTGAGAAGAGCTAATTTACAGTCTGTTGTCCAACAATGGGAAATAACAAAAACGCAGATCTGCCACGTCAGCTTTCCTTCTCGACAAAGCACAGCCCTGTCTGGTCACCAAGAGACACAGCAGACCTGATGCCCCAGGGCGGCAGTGCCTTCTACACGAAGATGCAAAGTTCTGACTTGGCTCTGTCAACAGCTTTTAAATTAATCAAACCTAAATCAAGAGCTATATATACACTCTCTGATCATTCATAACGACTTCCTAATGTTCAAGGTTTAGAAAAGCACAGTGAATTCCACTGGAGAAGTAGAGTCGCTTTCCACTTGAAGCATCTGGCTGGGAGCAAACATTCTAAGCACCACTGAGAGTGATTTTCGTGTGCAGTAAGCATGCTGCAAAGTTAAAATAATGAATGGGAAACAGTACTGCTTGGAGCAGTGAGATGAGATGGTGCTTCTCTAGCAAAGCACAGCAGCGAGGGATCCTTTAAGGAACAATCTAATCAGTATGATTCAAGTTGTCACATTGCCCAAGGAAAGGGACAGGTGGCGAGCAGTGTCCTTCCCTCTCGGCTGTGGACCAGGCACAGCGGCCCAGGGGCCCATTCCTGAGCACAGGGAAGGGGGACAGCCTGGAGGTGGGGACGCACCCGTCCAGCTCTGTGGAGGCTGGGTGCTGGCCAAAAGAGGCTTCCGTCTGCTGGACAACTAGAAATGCAAGGTAAGGGAGGCGGAACCACCAAGATAAGCACATGAAGTTCAAACCATCATGACTGGCTCGAGATTTTCCTGTGACACTTTCACACAGAATTAACGCAAATACACAGTATACTCTGAGAAACAAATTTTTACGATTTACTAAATTATCAGTATTTTGCCACTATCACAGATAAGAGAAACCCAAAAACAGATTTTCATTTTCTTGGAAACTTTACACATAGAGCACTTTTGGACATCAGATATACTTCATGGCTTTTAAAAATTCATTATAATCTTGTGTGTTCAAAAGCTGGGGCTGGGGATTTAGCTCAGCAGCACAAGCACCTGCCTGGCATGCACGAGATCATGAGTTCAATCTCTGGTACCAAAAAAAAAAAAAAAAAAAAAATCAACAAAAGCTTAGTGACTTTAGCAGCTCACAAACATGTGCTGCTTATCCAACCCTGGACACTGACAAAGCCAGATATATTCAACACTGTGCTGCAGTGATGTCTGTAAAAATGGAAACAATGGCATGGACTTGAACATCTCAATTTATTAATTCATCATTTTTGGAACCTTTTAATTTAAAAAGCAAAGCACTCAAGAACACTTAACAAGGTGTCCGGGGCGTACACATGTAGTCTATCGCCGTGTCCCCACCCTGCTCACCTGGATGACTTTGTAGAAGTAGGCATACTGGCGAGCTGTGTTTTTATACTGGCTGAAGACATCATGGACAGCTTGTGTTGACTGCAGACACCGCACTTCCTCTTCCTCAAAGTAGAGAGGGGTGTCGTACTCACTGGGAAGGGTCTGAATGTAGGGCAGCCAGAAGGAGTTGGGGCTGGCTCGCTCACACAGCAGGTGAAAGGCCAGAGCGATGTTTCCCATGGCTTGAAGAATTCGGTCTTGAGAATACAAGGGCCCTGAATTAACCCAGAAGTTAGCAGTGTAAGTTCCATAGACTTCCTTAAAAAGCAGGCACTCAAAACATGTATTAAAACTTTAGGAGAAACTAAAAGATCTGGTAACATAAAGTCATCTGCATCTTTATTTAGACATAAAATGGAAAGCATTAAATGTGTATTTGAGGGATTATTTCACCAGTTGAGTAAACAACTAAATATAGGACTTAGCACCAAAAATGGAATTTTATAGTTTTATCATTTATAATTTGCCTTGAACAGTCAGAAATTATTCTCACCCAATATTGAATTTTTAGCAGATTCAACAGTCATTAGTAACTTTCGTGGAACCCATAAAAATAATTCTTCTGCCTAGAGGAAAAAAAAAAAAAAGAAAACTGTAGAATCATCAGAACATGTTACAATCTTCAATCCTATCCTATAATCAGCAATTCAATCACAGACAAACTACAACTCACGGTTCCATTATCAGCAAATATTTTCTAAGTATCAAATCTATTTTAAAATGTAAGCATTTACATTAACATATTATATTAGCAGAAGCATAGTTTAAAATTCTATTTCCAGTAGAAAAACTAGAAATTATATACATGGGATAACTATACTGAGAAGGTAAGTAATAAAAAAGGGACTTTCTACTTGAATTAGAGGCAAATTTAGTAGCATCTGGAATATAGCACAAAGACTAGTCTTTGTATTCTAAATTCTAAAAACAAAGCAAAACAATTTCTACCCCCAGCATAAGCCACTGTCTGTCCACGGGAACCGTTCCCGCTGCGGAGGCCCGGAAGCCACAGGGACGCCCTCCCCAGCGTCCACGCCCCGTGGTCCTGCCTGCGTGGGCCACGTTGGGGGCTTTGGCCTTCACATCTTTCTCCCAAGTGCCGCGTGCCCTTCTGGCTGTGTGAGAGCTCTTTCGGCACACTCCCCGGCAACCTAACTGCTCCACCTCACACACACAGCTCTCAGCCACCTCACACACACAGCTCTCAGCCACGCGTGGATGCAGCATGGGGACAGAGGCCTCCAAGGGAAGCAGCTCGAGCCGGCACTTGGCCAAGCGCATAGGTTAGAGGGACCACACAGCTAAGCTGCCCCTGGTCTGACAAGAGCTAGGAACAGGTGACATCCTGCCTTTGCTAAGGGCTACTGTTTAAATCATTTTTACGTCTCATGTCACTTTCTATAGATTATTAGCACTGTGAAGGAAGAAGTCTTGTGTAACAACACTGGGAAGACACAGACAACAGCGTATCAGCAGGAGGCTGACTGCATTTCACTAGCAACACTGGAGGCGAAGGGGGCCGAGACAGCGCCCACTCCCTCCACCAGCCCACTCCCTCCAGCTCTGCTCTGAACCAACCAAGGGAGAGCAAGTCCACAGGAGGTCACCTGCTGCACCCAGACCAGATGGTGGCCTCCTCCAGCTCCACAGTGCTGGCTCCTGCCGTCCCCCAGACTCATCACTGGCTCGAGCTTTCCTCCTGGGGGAGACGGCAGCAAGGGGCAGGCATGGAAGGCGGGAAGGCCCCAGCATGGACACAGCATCTCCCTGGTCCCTACTCTGAACTGGCACTGAGGACTGGGTGAGGGGCTCTCACACCCACCCCCTACCTGGACAGGGGAGCCCTCTGCATGCAGAGCCTGGAGGGGGAGCCAGCAGGGCTAACAGGCAGCTCCCCGAGGCCTGGCTGGCAGGGCTGTGGCCCTGGGTGGGTCCCCTGCCTCTCTGCCCACGGCGCCCAGGTGTCTGCCCCACACGTAGCCCTCAACACGACATCATGCCTCAAGCACACGCAGCCCCCTCGGACCAACCATGTACAAACTCACCTTGATGTCTCTTGTTGCTCTCAAACCAAAGCCCTCTTCTTTGAAGTTAACCATTTCAAAACCCTCGACAGAGGCCCCATTTTCAGAGGCCCATTTCATTAGATCAGGAAAGTAATCTTCTCTTTTTCCATCAAAAGTAACAGACAGACCTATATTATCCATGTTTGGAAAACAAGAGCTACTTTTAGGACACATGTCATTGACAGAGCTCTCAGAAAATAAAAGCAGAGCACACTCACAGGGGGCTAGCCCTAGCATTCCGATGGTGAAAGAAGCAAATGGAATCAGCTGGCACTCACAGTACGTACCTCGACACACTCCAGGAAAGGCGCATTAAAACCCTCTACTCCCTGCGGGCGACAGAGAAGCACGTCTCGGTACTTACTAGGTGCTACACGGAGCGTGAGCACTCTCGGGCACTGCGCTGGCCAGGGAACAGAGGCCTCCAGCGCCGCTAGGACTGCTTTACGGGGCAGCTTCCCCTCCCAGACTAAGACACCACCTCTCGGATTCCCACTGGCCTCGACCCAACTCCCACTGAAACCAAAGCCACTGCTCACCCACGGGCCCGGAGACCTGGGACAGCAAGGGAAGCACCACAGCCCTGAGCTCAGAGCGCGACACTGCTGAGCTCTTGGGACGCTTCAGAGCAGTTGAAACAGGTCAGACCAACAGGTACCCAGAAGTGAAACATAACCTCTAAACCGTGCTTTTCAAGAAGTCAGGGCAACCCATTCGGGCCCCCACTTATCTCTCAGGAGCTACTATCCCCACTCCTATGCCCTGTTTCTTTTCGCCTGTAAGTTTTCCTACTCTTAACCTTAAAAAAAAAAAGTCAGGTAAGTGTGACACTGTGTATAGTTTTAAAACACGCTTCTGTGGCCGTGAGGGTCTTTGTGGTGTTTTGAGGTAATGCAGAGGAGAAAAGCATTCATAGGTGTGATGAAGGCTCCTGGAGAGGAGGGGCGCTAAGACAGGGAGCTGGGGCCTGCAGCCCTCTGTGCTCCCACTCCTGGGACACAACCTAACCCAAAACAAAGGGCTGAGGGAGGGACGAGGAGAGGAGGACGCAGAAAAGACGGGAAGGAGAATCTGAACCAGTGCAACTTGGGCTTGTGCAGCAGATGCTCAGGTGTGCGTGGCACTGTCTTCTAGACTTTTCAGCATGTCTGAGACACGGATAAAGCATGAGTGGCCACGCACAGGAAAACCTGCCATGTTCCCACGATTAAAGGCGAGGGCCAGGCACTTCCTGAACATGGAAAAAGCGCCCAGTACCCTGCTGTGTCACGCAGGATGTGCTGGAGATGGAGCTAAGTCATTTGCATTTACCTCAGTGAAATTAATGAATGCTCCAACTTTGGTGTCAGCCTTAGAAAATATTATCTACTTGGAAGAGAAACTTGGGAGTAGCAGACATTTTTTGGTTGCCTATCTGGTGAGAGGGTTATCATGGTCTACAACAGACAACATGCATGTCCAAACTGCGGCCCACAGACTGCTTGCCTTTTTCAAAAAAACAAATGCTGTAACAAATAGAAAAAAGCAAAAAAAAAAAATCTGTTACTTATATGTAACTACATTACATCTTTATCTGTGGTCCACGATGATTCTGCCTCTCTCAGTGGGGCCCAGGCAAGCAGAAAGGCCGGCAAATGAACACCTTACAAAGGAACCTGCCCACCCCTGGGAGGCTAAGAGCCTCCGTGCTAAGGACTCTGGGGTTACAGGTGTGTGTGTATACACACAGCACAGACCTGTAAGTCAGGAGACACAAAAAAACGGCACCCTCCTGACTCTCTCACGACAGTGAGAAGGGCGTCTGGAAGGCTTCCCTGCCTCGCCATGAGCGTCCTCGGGCTGATTTCTCCTTCCAGCTTCCGTGCGGCTCTGCATACCAATCCTCACTTTTCACACTTTAGAGGACAGAAATAATGGGCGTACTGAAGGAGCCTTTTCAAAGCCCCACTTTGGC
Organism: Dolichotis patagonum; assembly: GCA_004027295.1. Taxonomy (NCBI): domain Eukaryota; kingdom Metazoa; phylum Chordata; class Mammalia; order Rodentia; family Caviidae; genus Dolichotis; species Dolichotis patagonum. Next base: position 38,449 of record PVJX010003586.1, on the reverse strand, counting down.
CCTGCTGCCAGCCTGGCTGACGATCAGTGAGATGGCTGTGAACTACACCCTGAAGGAATATAACTCCGCATCTGAGCTGATCAAGATAGGCTGGAGTTAATCACGAACACAGGACAAGACCAGCCAAGCAGCACAGATCTGTGTGCTGACCAGACAATACTATGCACTGTCCTGAAATGCTAAGGAACCACAGCATGAAAGCAAGGTTTAAATAACTATTTCATAAAACAAAAATCAACAAAGTTCAACACCCCTGCCCCACGTGAACATTTTCCCCTACAGCTCAAAACTTTCACCCTTTGGTCTCAGAAATGGGCATGGTCCCAACAGTCTCCTGGAACATCTCTCCCCCGGCCCAGGGGCCTTTCCACAGACTGGCGCCAACGAGCTGAGCTCCTCCTACTCTCAAAACCCTGACCCAGGCCAAGATGCCACATGACAGTACTCAAATTAAATTATTTTATTTTTACCTTTTTGCTTTTTCCGTATTTTCTCCACCAGAGACCGGATCTGCACATACTCTTCCCATTCTTTCCCCGGGCTGGGTGCAGGACTGCTACACTCTGTAACAGAAGTGCCACGGTATGAAACCTTCCCACCTCAGCCTAACACACCAATCTGCACAAAGAAGAGGGCTGGGGTTTTGCGGGCTTATGTTTAAAGGACAGAGTTACCTCCGCCTGGACAGTAACAGGCAAAGCATAAGCATAAAACAGGCACTCTTTTCTAAACACGTAAGCCCTCGGAAGCCTACCAGTGCTCACCCCATCTGCCCGTAGGAGGACCTAGCTCTCACCCAGCCTGCTCCTGCTGCTCCTCCTCGGAATACACTCGTCAACAAGTAAAACCTAAACGCTGAGCTAAAATGAAGTGTTTGCCCAGGTAAACACAACATCATCTTTTTAGGTAAGTACCTAACAGTGGCTCCCTAAGGAAACCAGGTAAATTGGCCACAAAGATAATTAGTCAACAAACATGTCACATCCCTGTGTCCGGCACTATAGTAAGTACTCTGGGGGAGTTCGAAAGAGATGGCACAGAAGCAAGAAGCTGAGCTCCTACTGTAGGACCAGAACCAAGAGATGGATGGCCCTGCTGGGGCTGGGGCTCCTTCCTTTGTAAGCCTCACTCAGATTCTAGAGGGAGCCCTTCTGCGTCCTGCTGAGCCTCCTGCCTCCCTCTGCCCTCTGAGGCCAAGGATTAATAGGAGCTGGGTCCCTGCTGACCCTAGCTTTCAGGTTAACCAGTCCGACTTCATTCTTCCCCCAGGAGCCCTGGAGGCCCTGCTGCAAAGCTGCCCCCAGGCTAGGGCAGGCGGGCAGATGATGGGGGTAAAGACGGGTGAGCTCTGCGGGAGTCACAGGAGGACTGGGCCCTGACTTGGTTGTGGCCTGCTTTCTGTCAGGGAGGGAAAGCTAAACTTTGATTGGAGGTTCAGTTGTCACATAAGTTAAACACAGGGCACAAAGGTGAATGGGGCGATCGCAGCTCAACAGCACCAATTTATATTCACGATGTTCACCAAGCTCCACTGACTAAAGCAAGCACGGGCATTTAGATGCTTCACTTCCTTGAAGCAGGAGCTCTTGGACATCAGCATGTGAAATCTGATTACTATAACATAACTCTTGGGACAAAGGCGAGCCACCCTGGAAGGCCGCTCCCCTTGGGCAGCACTGTGCTGCCTTCTCACTACAGAGCTCCTGCGTGCCCTCTTGCACTCCTGCGACACTCCCAGGGACAGTCGGTGACCTTTGCTGATGAAAACAGAACCTCAGAGGGGGCTGAGCCCACAACGCCAAGGAATGGAACCTGTTCAAGCCCCTAGCAGCCTACAGGACCCCTCCTGGTGGGCTGACAGTCACATGGCCCCACAGGTAGCAGCGTCCTATCTTTACAGAGGGGGCTGCAAGGACCCGGAGCGAGCTGCTCTCATGGGCTCCTGTCCAGGGGAGCCCGACTCCCCACACAAGGGCAGCAGGGGCAGTGGGCAGCACTTACTCTGCAGCAGTTCACTGGTCAGGTTCAGGATTTCTTTCGGAGACACACTGGCTGTAGCCCCAGTACCTGATTTCTGAGTTTTTACTCGACTCTTCTTACCCATTTTCTGACTATAAGAAGAGAGAAAAGACAAAGAAATTACATAACCAAGGATCAAAACCAAGTAATAAAATGTAGCATGGCAGTATCTTCATCATGAGATGCTAGGTCCTTACCTATGTCCTGAAGTTTCTTTCCAGAAAAAGAAACATGTGTTATTAGTATTTAAAGGATCTCAGATGGGAAATGTGAAAATAAAAATCTGCACGTCAGTCTCTGGAATAAAAGTTCACTTTTTTCCACTTACAAACACTATAAGAAAACTTACTCTAGAATATTTTAACCACATAGATTTTATTGTGCATACTACATGTTTATTCCACAACACCACAGGCATACCTGTGATACACACACAAGACACACACGCAATCACAAAGGCACAGAGACGTAGATGCTTTCCGCCCACTTGCCTTTAAAAGAATCTTTTCCCACAGGTGGGAACTGCATCCCAAGCTGCAGATTAGACTTTCTGGACAAAAGGTTTAGATGCATAGTCTCTCACTCCAAAGAAAACCACCTATTCCTTGGCACTGAATCCAAGCACAAGGCCGAGCACTAGAATAATGGGGAAAAGCTGAAGACTCCAGAGCTCGATGCAACTTGAGAGAGATCATCTTAAATGTGGCACTGTGTCCTATGGAGAATCCCCAGTGTCTTGCCCAGATACCAGAAGGCCACGACACACATTGCCTTCCAGCGGGGCACCGTGTGCCTTGTTCACTGGCCCTGAGAAATGACCCCAATACTGATAGGCAAATGAGACAGTGCCACACAGGACAAACCAAGGCATGCTGGGTAAAGGTCTCTGTGTGGTGACGCCTGTCTCAAAGGAAGGAGCTTGGATGTGTGCAGAAAGGGCCAAGCAATGCAAGGGCACGGACACAACCCAAGAAGCACTAAGAAGGCACAAGTGAAGAGAGGTGGCATCTGGGGAGGCGGAGGGTAGGGATGGTGCCTGGGAGTGGGGCTCTGATGCCCTGGATTAGGGAGGCCGCCCAGGAGGATGGACAGAGAGAGAGTCCAGCCAAGAACTGTACAGCTTGGAGAGCAAGAACCCAGTGATGTCCGCTGGAGCCCCTGGCCAGCGAACTACACGTGAACTCAGGAGAACCGCAGAGCATACACTGGCCCATTTGTCTGTTACAAAAAGAATCGGCTGAGGGCAGCGTGCAGTGTAGCCCAGCGGCAGACTGTGTGCTCAGCGTGTGTAAGGCCCTGAGTTCAAGCCCAGCACCCAAAAAAGAAGTGACGGTCACAGCAGGGAGGCATGCGCCAGGACGAAAGGTGTACAGTGCACCTTCCTCACTCCGGAGAAGATCGCCGATTCCATGGTAAATGAATCAACGCACAAAGACAAGTGCTGAAATAATGGGGAAAGCACTCTGTATTGAGATGTGTGTCCTCTCTTATGTATCCAATCTGTAAAGGGCCAATGTGTAACTGTGCTGCCTAATAAGTCTTCTAAGAGTGTGCAGTACACAGTATCAGGCATCCTGGAATAAAAAAGTACCAGGAAAGATACTTAAAACTACTACAGAAAAAAAAAACTATTATAGAAGTAAAAGGAATCAGTAGTTTTGTAATCAAAGGCAAAGAAAGTAAAGAGAGAAGCAAGAGGAAGGGCACTTGGCACAGCTCTGGTTACATGGAAGAGTCCTCCTCTTCAAGGGAAAAAGGCTCCCCCCCATCTCCCTCAGCTGAGGCCAGTCCCGGCACAGGGTGGACAGCCCCACCTCCTCCATAGTGCAGCCCTCCTGCTCTGCCAGGCATCTCCTTGCAGGACCACTGAACTCCATGTGAAAACAGCCAAAGGCACCAAGGAGCCTGGTATAAGGACCTTAATCATTTCCAAATATAGCAGATCCGCTGGCCTGGCAGGAGAAAGATGGACACACTGTTGGGAGAGCTCCCGGGCCTCTCCCTCCAGCCCTGCTGGCGCGGCCTTCTGTCCTGTGAGGCTCTTACGCTCCAGGTCACTCAAGAGGGGCGCTTTGGACAAGGCATCTGAAGCCACTGCCCTTTCCCAACAGGAAGGGCCTGCCAGGTCTGCAGACACGCTGCTCTGCGTACCCATCCCCCCAGGGCCACAAAACAGGCTTCCCTGGCTAGGCCAAGCCCCTCACATCCCAGTCTTCCCCTGGCAGCTGCCCAACTCTAGTCACTCATAAAGGCAGCAGCGGCAGCTGCCCTGTATTTGGCGCCTGCCCTCTGCCAGGCAGCAGAAATCCAACCCACTCGAAGCAGTCTGTATAATCAGCTGCAGGGACATCTGCAGGAAGGTTAAGGCCTTTCTCCCTATTGTCACGTAAGAGACACAGCAAGGATCTGAACTCAGCACCAAACCACCATGCCTATCTACACAGACAGGAAGCACACAGCGCTGCACGGTTCAGGAGGGCAAAAGGCTTCCGCATGGGCCTGTGACACCGGGCGATGCTACCAGTCTCACTCGCCTCCTCCCACGCATCTCCCTGGCCCGCTCTGCTGAGACCCTGCCACACGTCTCCCACGTGTCCCCCTCCAGCACCTGTGCTCCAGGAAGGACCCTGGTGTCCAGCATCACGTCAGGGCACTAGCTCTCCCTGCACGTCCACCCCACTCTGCGTTCTCCACTCTTGGGTCAAATGTTCGCAAATTGGTGTTCTAGAAACCCTACCTAGACAACCTGCTAAGGACTCCTGCCTTCCTAGCCACAGCCTCCTCTCATCTGCTCCCTTGGGATTCCTTGTATATCCTTCGATTACTGCTGGATCCCACTGCACTGAAAACCTGGCTCACACACAGGTCCCCTAAATGAAAGGCTCCTTGAGGCGCCCTTTCTGTCTTACATTCTGAGCCCCCAACCTAGGCCAGCGCTCGGCACAGAGCAGGTCGTGGGGGACACTACCCTGAACTCCCAGGGAAAAAGACCTGGCCCGTTCTCAGGTCAGGCCCAAATCTATGCTTCTAAAGCTTCTACCAAAGCTCCTGGCCCTTGGAACATATAGACAACATCACTCCAGCTCTGTGTGGGGCACCGTTAGATACACAGTCGCAGTGTTTTGAAAGCACAACGTGATTCCTTTGCCAGTTGTGCTCCTACAGGTGAAGCGTTACAATTCAAATCGTTCTCAAGGTTTCTTTCTTTGTCAGAAAATTCCTGGCTTCTACATATAGTAGTAAGTGTGGAAATACAGCAGCGGTGAAACTTCAAAACACAACTGTAAGTCAGCCCAAGGAGAGCAGACATCCCGGAATATCATCTTCAAAAGTCCTGTGGGCCAAGTTCTCAGTAAGTGAAGCCACTCCCTGACCCGCCCTCTGCCTGCTCCTTCAACCCCTTCTGTCCCTTCCCCGGCCTCCAACCTCCTACCCCATGCACTGCCCGGCCCCCCAACAAACACAGAAGCCAAGCGTCTCCGTGTGACCACCAAGGCCACCTCCCGGTAAGGCAATGGCACAGCTGGCATGTGGCACCCTGCCTCAAGTCTTCCCCAGGACAGAGCCACCCCCAAGTCACCATTACTTTGACCTCTGTTGTCAATGATCAGTTTCCCTTCACTTGAACTTCACCCAAATGGAACCAGACACCGGGCAGGCTTCCTGCACTCACAGCTTCCTGCACTCACGCATCGCTTTTCCACCCTCACAGGAGAACCCTGATGCCCAGCAAGGCCTCGCCCCACTTACCCCACTCCACTTTCTTCCACCCAGCCGCTGTGCAATGCAGCTCTGGGGTCTCCCTGTTCCTGCAGTGAACCACCTCCAGCTAAATTCTCCTCCTAGCAAAATTGCTCACATACGTTGAGACCACACCAATAGGTCCCTCATGGCCCTAGGCTCTTCTCTGTAGCCCCCACGCCCATGAAAGTCAGAATCAAGGTCATCACCAGAGACCAAAGGCTTGGCTCATCCTAGGACCCAATCTTTTCAGAGCCCAAGAAAAGTGACTGGCCTTGCTTTAGGCAGAAAGATTCTCTATCTGACGCAGGGAAAGAGGATCCCTGTCCTTATGTTCAGTGCTAGGAGCTGCCTAAGGTCTCAACGTCCTGCACTGAATCCACACAACCAGGGGCACATGGCTTAGCCTTTATGTTTACTTTGAAATTTAGTCTGAGCCGGATGTGCTAGGGCATGCCTGTAATCCCAGCATTCAAGAGGCTGATGAGGCAAGAGGATCACTGCAAATTTGAGGCCAGCCTAGACTACAAAGGTAGTTCAAGGCCAGCACAGACTACATAGCAAGATCCTGTCTCCAACAACAAAAAAAAAAAAAACAGACTTCTGCCTCCAGAGGGCAGGAATTTCTCTGCACAGTTGGATCACGCAGCAGATGTGCCCCTGAACTTACAGCCACCCATGTCTATAAGACTGCTGTGCCTCTGGATTCAATATGATTTGGCACTCCTGGTATTTGATGGGCATTCCTAACTTAAAGCACTTGAAGGAAAAGGCCTGACATTTGTTTTTCCCCTCTATCCAGCACGAGGCTTTGTGCCCACCACTGCCGCCCGTTCCTCACTCAGCCTGCCCTAGCTCAGCCCCCCAGGCCCACTGTCACTCTCACTCTCTGGTCCGGTTGTCCTCACCCTCTCCGGGAGTGTCAGGAGTCCTCGGCCTCACCGTGTCTACTCCCCACATCCCAGAGCCCAGCCCAGGCCTCGGAAAGCTCGCCCTCGCTGGTCTAGATTATCTGTGTGCGGACCTGGCCCACTGTCTTGTGCAGAAAGAAACCAAAGCCTCCACCTCTACATTACCTGCAGAGTCTAGCACAGTGACACGGTCAAGTATCTGCTGAACGAAGAACCTGGGTAACAAGTTCGGATATGTTAGCATTAGCAATTTTTGTCCCACTAGAAGTCAAAACGAGACACTGACTTAATATGTAACTAGCTCTGTGGAAGAACTAGGACAACTCTTAAAGTAAAAATACAAGTGTATCCAAAGGCAGCAAGGCAGAAGGTTAGCCACGCCATGCGGATCAAGGATGAGGGTCAGGGTTGACCTTGTATGATAAGGTTAAAAAGAGTTTCTTTCAGAAATCCATAGTTTACAACGTGGAAAAGTTTCAGGATTATTAAATGTAACAATAGAAACTCTGAAAAACACTCCAAATGTCTTGAGTCAGTCTGAATCAAGCAGCAAAACATGAGTGACGGAGTCTACTTCTGATGGAAAAGGGGCACGATGGCCAAGCACGACCTCTGGGACCAGGCCACCAGCATCACCTGCCCACCGCCTCCCGGCATGCCCACCCAGCCCCCTGAACCTGGCAGTGAGGAGGCAGCTGTCAGACAGCTTAGAGGGCTATGGCTTGGCCAAGACACCACAGCCAGCAAGCAGCAGCCCCACAGCTCCCAACATGAAACCTGGGGCTCGTTCCAGCACACAGGCAGTCTCCTAACATGGGCACACACCCAGAAACAGGCTCTCCAGTGTTTCAGTACGTAGGACAATGAAATTAGAAAGAGCCACAACTGTGGACCCCAGAGACAAGGCTGGGAAACCTAGGGCACCACCCAAAATAAAGCGGTGTAGACAATTCCTGAAATACACAAGTAGCTAAACATCAAGGGCAAAGTCTAAAGTACCGCTGAAAGAGGATGACTACATTTGTCAGGTCAGTTTGGTAAGGTGTTAATACCCAATGTGGGAGGTTTGCTAAATACAATCCCCTCTGCCTTTTACAGCTAACAAAAGAAAAAAAAAAATATGTATGTGCATGACTTTCCTAACCTTATGGACTTAAAATTACCTACCCTTTTCACTTAGGACCAAAAATTTTTTACAGAGAATGAATAGTTTTGATTGTGATTTCTAGCTGACTTGGGGACTAGATTCCAGGTCTCAACACATCAAACAGATACAGATGTCATTAATAGCCTTAATATTCCCAGTAAAAAAAGGCCTACCCATTAAGCATTCATCAAGCCCCTACAAAGAACAAGCATTTATAGCCAATATTTATCACAAATATTTAAATAAGGAAAATGTAAATAAATGCTAAACTAAATACATGGGTCTCTGCTTCCCTCTCTCTCTCTCATTACCAATGTTAGCTAGAAGGTATGAGGCTACGTAAAAGATATTTTCCTCCAAAGTTTAGATTGAAAGTATGATTTACAAATACTGAATTGGAGAAAACAGAGGTGGGAGGACGATTTGAATAAGAAAGAAAGCATGTTTTACATAAGGGTTTAAAACAGAAGAAAGCATGGAGTGCTACAGGACTCACAGACAAACAGACTGAACAATGACAGCCATTCACAGGAAAGGACACCTGTAAAAAAGACTGGCAAGCTAATGCCTCTCACATCTCTTCTTCACCACCAAACTATGTTTTAAATCTTCAAAGATCTATAGGATCCTCAAACTCTGGTCCTTTAAAGCCCTGTAAACTTACCAAGTCCATGAACATTCTCTTCACCTAATAGACAATGAGATACAAGACATATTCACTTATTAAACTACCAACTGATACTCATGAGATGTCTGTAACCAACCATCACCTTTGACCAATAAAGTGATTCTTTTCCATGCATCTCTACAGTGGACTGACTCCACATACTGCGCGAAGTGCAATGAGGCACATTTAGAGACCATGGCTAAGGAGGTAGGAGGAGGCTGCCAGACACTTACCTCATTTTACAAAGCAGAGTTCATGCATACTGAACATAATGGGGTTTAGCTGTTAGATTTTTCTCCAAAAAAATTCTACATGGAAAGGACACACGTTTGTATTTTGCTAGGGCATACATATGCACACACACATACCATACGTAATCAGCTTTTCCCGAAAACACTGCTTTCAACCAACCCAACTGAAATAATCATTTGTGATTGCAGGTATTTAGCAGTGTGCTCAGGAAGCCCTAGCTCAGGCCCGCACCTGCACTGCGGTGTGGCTCACGGGGACCCAGCTCCACAGCTGCTCCACTGAAGGCGGCAGCAGTCGCAGGCGTCCTCCTCCCTCTGGCTGCCAGCTGTTGCACACGCTTGCAGGGGTGACAGCCCCCCCGCTCTCTGTGTCGGAAAGATAGGAAACATGCTTTTAAGTCTTAGGCCAACACCCCATAACCCCGAGAGACTTCCCCAATCGCCAAAGCCCCACATGCATGCTGGGGTTGCCTACATCCTTTCTATAAATTGCACCAAAACATCCATTTATGTTCTTCAATTTGTACCATTCCTCCAAATAAAGAAATAATGGTATTCTTGTCCAAAAATGAGGCTCCTACTTAAGGAAACTGCTTATCCCCTCCTCCCGAAAAAGAAAAAGGAAAAAAAAACCATTGTAAAGCAATGACTCATTTGGTATCATGAAAAATCCTATTATATCTTTCTAAAATAAACAAGACAGTGTTAAGTGTGAAACAACAGCTGTAATCCGGTAAATTACCTCCAAACCCCTCACACTCCTGGCACGAGGATTCTAGCTCCTAGAACTGAGGAGCATCAGGCTTGGAAGAGACCTCTGGAGTCATCTACTTTACCACAAGCCTGCCCATGTTTCAAACAGCGGCATGTGACATTATGTAGCAGTTACGACTTTGTGTCCACTGCCTAATCACAGTGTGAAGACACTCTGTCCTGCCTTCTCAGGGTTATCTCTGGCTGGCAAACACAAGGGGGAGGTGGAGCTGAGGACCAGATCTGAAGCTTCTAACTTGCAGTGGTGAGCAGCTCTGCTGGGTGACGTCCCCGGCACTCTTACCCTGGGAGCCACCCCCTGCTCCCTGAGCTCTCCAAACTCACTGAGCACAGCCGTCATGTCCTCTCCAAGGTCTGCTCTACTCCAGCGCTAACATGCTCCTCACAACACGCATTGCACGCACAAGTGAACACAACCCCTTGGAACACCGCACTGCACTTCAGCGGGCAGTTCTCAGAGCGTCAATAAGACCCTAAAAACATGCTCTAACAGGGGTGCGATCCGTGGGCCTCCTGCCTTCCTGGAACTCAAAACCTACTCGGTTCATATGTGCCACGAAGTTCCAGAGTACGAAGTCTGAACTGCAAAGCTGAATGGGGCATTACGTGGTGGGAATCGACTAAAGCTCTCACGTAAAAGATATGCCATCTTGAGCAACGGGGTTTGTAATGCAGCTGTTCATGATCACCGTCAGGTTTGCTTCAGATGCCTGAGCTGCGTCATCCCTGCCACGTACTGGCAGTTCCCCAACATAGTGGTCATCATTGCATCATGTGGGCATCTACTATGCATCAGGAAGCAAGGTGAGCAGTTCACACACCAGATAAGATAAATATCATTGGGGCACCTTCACAGATGAGGAAACTGATGCTTAGAAGAGGTTAATTTATATGTGAGGATCGATTCAATTGATTAAAAAAACTTTACAGATATTTAATAGCAGGTCAAAGATTAAGCTCAAATCCAGCCGCGATTCTCATCTCTGACATTCAAAGTAACACTGTGTTGCAGAAGTAAAATGCACTGTGGGTGCAAGTTTCCTCTCTCTAGTCCGCTAAAAGGTTGGAGCTATTTTGCTCACCTTGTGCAATTACACGGAGTAACATTGGGACATGAGCAACTTCCAAGGGAGCTTTCCCCAGCCAAGCACATCCCTCACTGAGGTCTCGGTACCACCTTCGTGTCAGGGGTGAAAACCGCAGCAGAGGCAGCTAGGTGACCACGACAGCCCTCAATTACTATAATCAACAAATGACAAACTTTGCTAAGCTACTTAAGCTACTGGAAAGTACTTTATGGGAAAAGCAACTCAGTGAGTATTTTTCAACATGAATCCTTACTTTCTCTTAACTGCACTTACTAGAAAACCACTAAGAGTCATGCTTACTTTCTGAGATTTGGATTTTTTAAACCATCCAGTTGCAAGAACTAATATTTTAGACTTAACGTGCTAATGTATGCCCTAAAAAATAGAAAGTGAAACTCAAGATCATAGACAATAATAAACCTAAAATATTGAGTATTTATTAGTATATGTATACAACGTTTTCTGTCAATTTCAAAAAATTAAAGAGTCATTATAGACATCTGATGATCTATATTCTCTCAACAATTTTCAGTGCTTCCTGCTCTGTCCCTCTCTCCCCTCCCTGCCCACCCCATTACTCACAGGAGACTTGGAAAATGATAAAATTTCATTCTTGACTTGGTAATCAGTGCCAGATTCTTAAGCTCCAGTGAGCTTTGTCTTCCATTGTCAGGCAGGAGGGCATATATTTACCTTGACTGAGAATTTACTTCTTGGAAAGTACTTAACATAAGGGGTGGGGAGAATTTCAATTTCTTAACACTGATATTTGAATTTTATTCATAATAATTTGAAATCACTTCATTCAAATACATTTCAGTTGAAAAATGATCAATATTTATGCTTGTAACTTCTGACATACTTCTAAAACCTGGGGGAGACTTCAAAATGGAAATAGGATCTGTAACATCTAATCTCTGGCTGGAGTTACCAGGTGAATTCAAAAACAAAAAGCAGGCTTTCAATATTGTAGATTTTTGAATTAATTTTTTCTCCAGAAGGCTATTTAGAGGGAAAAAAAAAACCCAAATGATAGGAACATAAGTGAGTTAATACTTGGTTAGAAATTTATTTTTACCTTGACAGTAAATACTATAAAATTAATATCTTCATACCAAAATAACACCTTGAATTTTATGAATAGGTAAATGAAGCAATAAAAATAAATCCATTTTGCTAAGTAAGGTGTAAGTACAGATGCAGAAATGAAAGCCACAGAAAATTTTAAAAGCAAGGAATCCTTAGTCTGTCAGTCTCAATCAGAATACTTCTGTGGTTGCAGCAAAAGAAAGTACTCTTCACTAATAAAAAACAAGTCCCACATAATTGTGAAAACTGTAAACTGAGAAAGCAAGTAACTCCCAAAGTAACATTAAAATAAAGGTATTTCACTATTGTGTTAAAAGACATTTAATGCCAAGTACTGAACCTCTCTTAGTCATTTCTGGGGCAACACAACCATGGCTCCATTCCCAAGACTCTGGTCCAACAAGAGGAAACTCACTGGCTAGAAACTTCCTCCTACCCATCACGGAAGGGGATGCACAGTGGCCTGGAGGAGGCCACCGGCTTCTAAGGATAAAGAACCTCCAGAGAAAGGCACACAATAATGATACAGTGTTATCAGTCACATGTGAAAATAAAAAGCATACTATGTAATTCAAACGCTGAGAGACTATACAAAGCCTCACACTAAATTGCTATATGTAATTCAAACGCTGAGAGACTATACAAAGCCTCACACTAAATTGCTATTTAGTCAAAAAGCATTCAGAGGAACGCACTACTTGGGAGGTAGTATTCTCTTATTTTTACTAAAATTCCACATGGCACAAACTATGTGCAGTCAGCCTCCTCCTTATCACAATCTTTACCTTTGGGTTCTAGATGGAAACGGTGGATCAAATGTTTGGAAATTTCATCCATCCTGAACTTACCATTTTGGGGGTTTAATTATTGTTCTCTAAAAACATGTGGCACATGGCGAGTATTGACACTGCATTAGATACTACATAACCCACAGATGACTGAAAGCTACGGAAGAATGTGCACGGGTTATAGGAAACCACTGTGGCACTTTACACAAGGGACTTGAGCATATGCAGATTTTAGCATCTACAGGGGCATGTCTGGGAATTCCAAGATTATCTACTCAAATTTCACCACAACAAAGGCTTGATGTGTTGGTACTGTCCCTAGCGCTGCCATCTCTGTCACAGTCTTTGAGGTATGAGAATGCCAAGTTTTTAGGAGACTTTCATGACTATAACTCTTAAAAACATTTGCAGTGGTTGAACCTTAGAATGAGAAAACATTTAACAACTTTCATGTTTTCCTCAGTATCTAGTGGTTTCTAAAGCAAAGATTTATCAAAATGTGACCTAAATAACCATGACATGGAAGAGGAGCTCGACAGCGTTACTTTCTTACTGACAAATTCACCGTGCTTTTATGAGTCAGAAAAGGAACGGAAACTCTCATTCCAACACCACATGCAGGTAAAACCTCCAAGCCCAACATCGTTCCCATTCCAGGAAAATCGCCCTGAGACACTGGCATACCTGCGGAGGGACCAAAGGCGGCGAGCCTCTCACTCCACTGGGACTAGAGCTCCACTTCAGATAGAAATTTCCCGTCTTAAACACACAGAGGGCAAGAGGGTAGGGCAGAAAGGGGAAGCAGAGGCCAAAAGCCGCTTGGGGTTCTGAAAGATGTTATTCTGTAGCTGTGGAAGAACTTAGCTTTATAAACTGTTTAAGTCTGAGAAAAACTCATTCCTAAACTGTTAGAATTTCACCCAAATATTCACTCCTGAAATCACAGTGGTAACTCCGTGCATAGTGGTCCTATTAGACACTGTGTATCACGGTTCAATCAACTCTGGGCAAACTTCAGTCAACTCTGGGTCGAGAGGAAAGTTGAAACATCATTCCCAGACTACTGTTTGGTCCTAACTGAAGTACTATTAGGGTCATTTTTGAGGAGAACGTGGGAGAGGAAGAGGTGTCCTTTACATAAGCTGAAATTCCCACTTCTCAGCGCTCAGTGCTCTGAGTTTTGACAACCACCACCCTGATTCAGCAGCGCCATCGCTGAACGGTTAAACACATGGCAGGTTCTGAAAAGCAAAATCACTCTGTCAGCACACTTGGAAAGTATTTTCGCTTCGGAAACCTCGCCTCTTTCACTTAGAAAAAAACAAAACAACGTGCTCCGCGGGAGTGTGAGAGCGCGCCGGGCAGCCTCGGGCCGGGAGGCCCCGCAGCAAGTGGCGCACGTCGCCTGCCGGGCCTCTTCTTTCCCGGTGGAAAAGGGGGATCGCAAAGCCGCTTGGCCGGGCTGAGGCCGGGTGGAGGAGTTGTTTCACGGCCGGAATGGCAAACTCTGAAGCGTTCGTTCCTGCTCCCTCCGAGGGCACTGCGCGTGTGGACCAAGGCCAGGGGCGCGTGGGAAGAAAGATGACCTATTTTCACCGACGGGTTGGAGAGCTGGGCAGTGGGGGGAGAGGGACCGACCCGTCCCGGGGTCCCGGGGTGTGCGCAAGAGGAACAGAAAGCCGCGACTTCCCGGGCGGCGAGGAGGAAGGAAGCGAGCACGCCCGGCCACACGCCGAACCCCGCGAGGGTTCCGGGCCGGGCCGCGCCGCTCCCTGCACCTGCGCTGGGGCCCGCGGGCGCCCCCAGCCGCTAGCGCGCAGGCCGAGCGGGGCCTCCGAGCCGACTCCAGCACCGCCTGCCGCGGCGGAGCCCGTGTCCCAGTCTCAGCCCGAGGGCTAGCTGCCGGCCGGGGGTGGGGCGGCCTCGCGGAGCCCGGGGACCGCGGCGCCACTGTCTCCCCCGGCCGCGCGGGAGGCTGCCCCCGCCGCCGCCGCCGCCACTCACCTGCCCGCTTCCTTGTCGCGCAGCGGCGGCGCCACACTCCAGCCCGGACCCCACCGTCCGCCTCAACCAACCCCCAGGTGGCGGCGGCGGCGGTGGTGGTGGCGGCCGGACGACAGGGGCGGGACGGCAGGGGCGGGACGGCGGCCTGAGTCGGCCCCGCCGCCGCGGATCAACCCGGCTCCGCCCGCCCCCCAGGACCCGCCCCCGGGGCCCGCCACAGGCGCTCATTGGCTTGCTCCTCGCACGCCTGCGCGCGGCCCCGCCCGCCGCCCAGCCGCCGTTCTGCTCCGGGTCCTTAGCCACCATTGGACGCGCAGCTCCCGGGACGAGAGCGGCTGACTTGGCCGCCAGCTCCGTGGCTGCAATTGGCTGGGCTTCACCCACGCCCGAATTCTGATAGGTCCACGGGCACCCTAGGCCACGCCTCCGTGCCCAAGTTCCGTTAGCAGGTTCGGTTGGTCGCGAGCGGAGGGACCGACGGGCTGGATCCTTAGCTGGCTCCTCCCACTTCACACATCAGCCCCTGACTCACCCGGTGGGCGGGAAGGAAACAGGCGGATAGTTCCTCTCTTGAGAGCTCTACTTTCTTCTGATTGGTTGATAGGCTCCCGATGCTAACCGCCTCTCTGGACTCTAGTTTTGCGTCGCTAGACGCAGCGTGATGACGTAGTTCCCCGACATTCCACATCCAAGATGGCCGCGGTCAGCAAGGAGAGACGTCGCTAAGGGGCTTGTCTGAAGAGTGGGGTGAGTGACCGACGGACCCGCGGGCGGCGCCGCCCACTTCCTGCGTACCTGGAGGTCGGAGTGGGGTTTGGGCGACTGCCGCAGTCCTTTGGAGGAATCTCGCGTTCCGGTTCCCGTCCCACTCCGCTAGCCCGACGACTGTGCACGTTGAACTTAGCGGGCGACGCAGGGCTCTGAAGTGAGCTTCAGGACAGGGTCTGCAGCCCAGGGGTCCGGGCGAGCCCGAGAACTGGTGCAGTGGGGGCGACCACGGTTTGGAGACTTTCTCGCAAAAAGGGAAAGGAAGCCGGGGTTCCGGCACACGCGCGGCCACAGACCTCCCCCGTCTTCCCGTTTGTTCCTTGGGGTGTCGCTCCCTACGTTGTTGCGGCCTGAGACTTTGGAAATTGTTCCTTGTCTGCGGTGCTCCGACTTCGAGAACGAAGAGCCCTGTGCCAAGGGTAAGACTAGAAAAGAGAAGAAGGCACTTCCGCATGAGGCTCGTTCTTGCCTAGGCGTCGTCCTCACCCGCCTTTCTAGGCTGGTTAGTTTAGCTTATTACAGGTATTGTTCTTTAGCGAGTGGAGCCGTAAGAGATCATCTAAAAACTCTTAAACTGTTGTCTGCACAACGTAGCCTCAGCAACGCACCCCAAATTTGGGCTGTCAATTACAGGGAGCTTTAGCAGAGTCATTTGGGGTTAACGAGTTTTAAAAGCTGTCTTTTTTATGTTTTTAAGGCAAACTGGGTAGTGTCTGTATCTCGATAGATGTAGCATTATACAAGTTCCGAATGGTGCTTTGCACTTTTAGACGCTCATTAAGGATTCTTGTGAACGATGCTGATGGAAATGAAAGCGCAGAGCTTTCGACCCTGGACAGCTAGAACACTAAACTTCAGTAAACTCTGTATTGCCCAATGAGAATGGATGAATGATAGCGTCATTAGTGTGGGTAGACATAGTGATTGAAATTGTTAGCGTTCCCGGGGTGCTTACTTGTTAAATAATTTTGACTGTAAATGTAATAGTTGACCAGGGCTTTTTTTTTTTCCAGTGAATGCCATTAAAGTTTAATTTTAGAGATGTTCCTTTTTTCTAATTTTGATTATATTGTGATGTATTATTCGACCATAGTAGTTGATTTTCTTATGTCCTGTTTTACGTTTGGTCCTTTTTTGAAAGTGTAGTTTGCACCAACAAGCAATAAACATAACTTTATGAAGTTATTAAATTTTCAATGCCATTTCTAAAATTAAATGTTATTTTAAAAATTCATCATAGTTTTAGTCTGTAAAATGGGCAGGTTACTGTCAGATTATTTTGAAACCAGTGAATTCACTTGAGTGTATTAAGAGGAAAATGTTTTTGGCTTGTTTTCTCAAAAATTGGGTAAGAACAAACAAAATCAAGAATTAAGTTCAAGATAAGATTATAAAGAATATCTAATTGGGTTAAATTCAGTTTATATTTTCAAGGTCATATAAATAATATACCAGCATAATTGTTTATAAGGTTGTAAAGTCAGCCAGGCATGGTGGCAGACATCTGTAATCCCAGTACTCAGGAGGCTGAGAAGCAGAAGGATCCCAGTGGGTTCCAGGTCACTCTGGGTTACATTGCGAGTTCAGGGTTAGCTTGAATTACACAATGAGAGCCTATCTCAAAAAAAAAAATTGTAAAATCATTGTTCATAGTTTTTGAGGACTCTTTAAAAGTGACTAATGGTAGAAGGCTGCAGTCTGGTAAAAACACCTTTGCTCTCACAAAAAGCAATTAGGTGACTCTTGGGTGCAAGGGTTTATTGAAGGTCTGATTTTAGATTATTGGGAGAGCTAAAAAGGTCTCTGAATACTTAGGAAAGGAGAACTGATTCCCTAAAGTAACAGAGCTCCAATAAGGAAAAGTCAGGCAACACAAATCATAATCACATATAGTCAACTGAGAATAGGCAGGAGATTGCTAGTATGAGTCAGTTTAGGTTTCCTTAAGACACTAAACATAATCTCTCCATCCTAGTAGACACAGCAAGTAAATATTTTGGATGAGATAGGTAGGTGAATATGGCCATTCAAATTACTAAACCCAAGATACTTATTAATGAGCTAGTATTAACTTGGAGGATTTTTTTGTTTTGTTTTGTTTGTACCAGGAAACGAACTCACAACCTGATGCTTGCCAGGCTGGCGCTGTGCCACTGAGCTATATTACAGGCCCAGAGAGAAATCTTTAAAAAATAAGCTGTTAGCCTCTGGTCTTGCCCTTCCTTGGTTAGTACTTTTTTTTATTACTAAATATATAAGAAGCATGTGTCTCAAGTTAATAAATTCACTCCAGCTGTGTAGTGAGAAGTGGGTACCACATCTGACGACACTTAAGATTCAGAGTTCTTAAAGGCTGATCTAAGCCAGATGTGGGGGCATGTGCCTGTAGTCCCAGCCACCCAGGAGGCTAATCACTAGTTACAGGAGGATTGTGAATTGGAAGCCAGCCTAGGCAACCTAGTACCAAAAGAACAAAAGGGGACCAGCCGAAATAATAGCTCCAGCTGACTATAAATTGGGAGTAAATTTATAAGGACTCAGTTGTACATTTTAAGGTGAAGAAAATGTCTTAACAGAAATATAATGTTTCACTTATAGACACAAAGTAGTAATATTTAAGGTAATATCTTAGTTTGAAGTAAGATGAATTATGGCTGTGCCACTTACTGGTAGGTTATTTCATGTCTCTTTGGCTTTATTTTCTTAGTAATGAATTGTGAAGAAAAGAAACATAATTTAGCCAAGTGTGGTAGCACATGTCTGAATCCCAAAGCTTCGCAGGCTGAGACAAAGAGGAGCATGAGACTGATGGTAACAGGCTGCACAGTGAGACCCTGGGGTGAGGGTAGGGGATGGTGGGAGTATAGCTTGCTTAGTGGACAAAGGATGGATGTGGTACTCCTCCTTGCCATGTGCCAGGCAGGTCATGTAAAGGGTATTTTTCCTGTTTTGCTAGTTAATATGCAGGGGTACTTTGAGTGCATTAACTAATGGGCAACTTGTAAAACCCAGCTGAACTGAATCAGTGTGGTGCTGGGTGTGGTTGCCCACCGGAGAATTGTTACCACAGCATGAAAGAACTGGAGGGGAAGATGATGTGCTGTTGATTCTCTTGGAGAAGCTTGTCACATTGGCTTTCCTGATATGAACTCAGTTGTTCTCAGCATAGAGGCGCTCAGGTCCTCGCTGTCACTGAGGATGGCTGCAGTTCTCTTTGCAGGAGCTATGGTCCTTACCTTGAGTGTCACTTCCTGGCTCCAGTACAGATCCCTCAGCCTGCTGGCACAGGTCCTTGCTCAGTGGACAAAGGATGGATGTGGTACTCCCTCCCACCAGGTGCTAGGCAGGTCGTATAAAGGGTATTTTTTCTGTTTTGGTAGTTAACATGTAAGGGCAATGTGGGTGTATTAACAATGTGGGTGTATGGTCAATTTGTGAAACCCAGCTGAATTGAATGCAGGTTTTTTTAGCTTCCACCAGTGACCTTTGGGCCTTCCCAGTTCAGATCCTGGGTACAGACTTGCATGAGAGATTGTTGTGGGCTTTAGGCCTCTAGGTGGACTAGTGGAGGACATTGCCACAGGCTCTTGGACTTGTGCAGAACATTGCCCTGGGATCCAGGCCCTCAGCTGGATTCTTTGGGTCTCTAGTACGTGGACAGATTTCTAGTACTCTTCTGCATTTGACTCTTTGGGTAAATATTATAAAGTAATCCTATGAATTATGTATCCTTTATTAAATCCATTCCCCTGTAAACCCTGACTATAACAGGCACTTTGAGGCTCTAAAAGCTATGCTTTTAAAAACGGTTAGGTTTATGTTACACTAGAGAAGGAAATGTAAAAATTGTCTTCACATTCTTAAAAGACGATCAGTAGATAAATGTATTTTCAAAGCTTGGATAGGAGTTACAGAAAATTGTTAAAAGGTAAATTTCATTCATTGTTTTGTGCCTTGTATCTAGAGGAAGAGCAGGCATAAAATATCGTTAAAAGAATAATGCAAGAATTGATGAATGTCTACTACTGATACTCAACAGTGTCATGGTCTGCTTTCTACACTAAGGCCACATTAGTAAAAGTGACTGAGTGAAGATTAGTGAGAAGCCAGTTGATATTACTTTGTTTGAGAGTGTGTGTGTATATGTGTCTGCACGCACATGGGCGCCTTCTCAACAACCTAAATCCCCTGCTTTTTATCTTTTGAGACTAAGTCTTACTAATGCTTGGTTTAGATTTGGAATCCTCCTGTCTCAGCCTCTCAGATTGTTGGGATTACAGGCTTGCACCACCACACCCAGTTTAGTATTGAGGAGAAATTTCTATGGTGTGGAGACCTTTACTGTCTTTGCCATAATTCTAAATTCTAAATTGAAAAATGCACTTCATTTTTCATCATGTAATGTAGCTAAGCATATAACTGAAAAGTGTTGCTAAAATGCTTTTTCATGCTGCTTGTTTATGGAGAGATTTTCACTTTTGTGGAGCTATAAATCTCATAAATCAGTCATTTTTATGTAACCTTGAACTGCCAATGAGAAAATTTGTAACTTCAGGGTCTTGTGAAAAAGTAATTGAAGAGCAATAGGGAACAGGGTGGTAGGACTGAGGCAGGCATTTTTTTCTAGGAAATGGGTGATTTATAGGACTGTTGCTTTTCTTTTTATATACATTTATTTTCATTGTGTTTCATGTTTTGTTCGTCTTGCCCCAGAGTCTGGACAATGGCACTAGGACACTAGATTATTAACATGTAAGTTGGCTAGTGACCACAGGTAAAACAGACTCAAGTATATTTATGATTTGTTCACTTGTGAACTGACATTCTTTCCATCTCAGTTTCTTTGCAACTTATTTCTAGCCCTTTTCCATTCTGTCCCTTTCCTCTCAGCAGATGTCTTGCGCTCTAGTTCCCGGAGAAAATGGACCCTTTTTTAAGGAATTACTTCCTCCCACTGAGCTAAATCCCCAGCCCCCTCTTAAACATTTCTTGTTCCATCTTTCTCCAACTGTTTCTCAAGAAAGTGCTTCCTTTTTCACGCTGACTTTCTCACTATGCTTCCTATTACCCCTTGGTCTATTAACTCCTCAGAAGAAAGAGGGAATCTTCTGTCCTCTGCCTTTGCACTGTGTCACTGAGCAACAGATGCCTCAGAAGATTTTTTTCTGCCCTGCTGCATTTCTAAAAATGTGCTTTTGTTATATTTAGATCTACCTTACTGAGATTATATAGCATACAAAATCATACACGTAAAGCTAATAAGGCAATCATTTTTATTATATATTAAGAGTTATGTGACCATCACCACAGTGTTCAGTGTTCTTAATAAACAGTTCATCACCAAGTAGAGTAATTTTCTTTATTTGTCATTGCTGACTTCCACCTCTGATTTAAGGCTGAATTCCCAGTGGGTTCTCACACAAACAGGGGCGTAGTACAGACTTCTGTCCTCTTGAGAATGGGTCTCACTAAGGCTTGGCTTAGACTTGGCATCCTTCTGTCTCAGCCTCCCCCTGGAGTGTTGAGATTATAGGCATGTACCACCACACCCGGTTTAATATAAGAAGAGGGCCGGGAATTTAGCTCAGTGGCATAAGCGCCTACCTGGCAAGAGCAAGGTCATGAGTTGGATCCCCAGTACCAAAAAAAAAATATATATATATATATATATGTGTGTGTGTGTGTGTGTGTGTATGAAACTCCTCTATCTCACCTTTGTGAATTTCCCCACAAGTTTATCAGAGATCTGTCCCCAAACTGCTTTTTTCACTCTCCTCCCTCTGTCCCTTCCTGTAACTTTACAGTCAGCACATCTGTACATCCAAAGTAGACACATTCTTTCCGGGTTTCAACATGTCTGCTTGCCTGATCCATATTTCCGTACAAGTGTCATTCAAGGTCTTAAAACCTAGTATTTATTGAACCAGCTTCTTCCTTCAACCCCAATTTTCTGTTGCCTTCCCTGTGTTGTTTCTCTTCTCTCCCTAGAAGGTAAGCTTTTAGAGGGGCAACACTTCCTGTGCTGCGCAGCATGGCTCACAGTAAATACTACAGATCCTTGGATGAAAGCACATGCAGAACTGTTAGGCTGACACCTCTTAAAGTAGTGCTTGCCCACTAGGGTACCATACACAAATTATAAAGCGCTAAGATACTGATTCCCCGGCCAGCTGGCCAAGTACCATCTGTTTTACAAGAATGTATGTGAGTGTTGATTAATATAAAAAAACAGAAACATTTCAAATGTTCATCAGTGTAAAATGGGTACATTGTATTATTTCTATAGAATAAAGTACAGTGCAGCTCTCTATCACTGCCGACATGCACTGTTCTATTGGACAGTCCTTTAAAAAAAACCCAGACTGGTGGTCAGGATAGAGGTTATCTTTGGGGCACTAGTGACTAGGAGAACGTTAGAAGTTTCTAGAAAGTTGACAGTATTCTGATTTTCTACTGAGGAGTGGTACAAAGGTGTGTTTACTTTGTGGAAATTAGCTGTATGCTTATAGTTAGTGCACTTTTGTTTTTGTGTGCCTTACACACAATTTGTGTGAATTACAAAGACTATGAAACCATTGCAGATACTCCTTGGCTACTGAGGGATTCCAATCTAATAGAGATAAGAAGTTCTCCTGATCCCTGAAGCAGTCTCATCTATTTGGGTTTTTTTGTTGTTGTTTGTTTGTTTGGGGTTTTTTTGTTTTGTGCTGGGGATCGCATCTAGGGCCTTGTGCATGCAAGACAAGAGCTTTACCACAGAGCTACATTCCCTGCCCCCCATCTGACTTTTTTACTCTAATTTATTATTACAAGAAAGTTTAGTACAATAACTACTTGTTTTTTACCTGTTGTCTACACTGGACGCATTAGTGTTTCGCTGCACTCTCTGTGATTGCGTTGTAGATAGACCATTTGAAAGTAAGTTGGAGCATCAGGACACTTCAATGAAAATATTTTAGTCTGCTTCCCCTAAGAACAGTCATTCTGCTATGTAATCTCTAAGAAAAGTCACGGTAAATCCAGTTTTTATATTAAGGTAAGTTCTTAATAAGTTTGGAGCTGGCCTCAAACTTCCAATCCTCTGCCTCAGCCCTGAGAGTAGCTGAGGTTGTAGGCATGCACCACTGCCCACTAGCCTGTTTTTTTGATAGGCTTCAGTTAGACCAGGTCCCAGGGAGGTCCCTATCCCAGGCTGGAAAGGAGCCTTCTTCCTTTTAGAGGGTAACAGTATTGAGAAAACCAAAATTTGGCATTAAATTGTGGCTTATTATGGGAATGTCATTGTTTCTAGTTACGAGAAATGGACAGAGTTGGGAGATAGATACAAATTTATTTGTAATTATTTTAACTGAAGTTTAACAAGTTTTTTCTTTAATTTTGTGCATGTGTATGTTTATTTTGTTTGCACTGAAAATTCTTGGTTCCTAATGTTAAAATTTACATACTTGTTTTATCCTGCAGTGTACTGAAATTTGATTGAAAAGTATGTGTCAACACTACTACAGTATTATAAAGTTTAGGGTTTTTTATAGTTCTTTTTGTCCTTAGAGTATATCTCACTAAGCATGTTATTGGGATCCCAGATTACTTGAAATATTTTTTTGTGTGGTTATGTTGTGTATTTGGTATACAAGGGGTTTAGTTTGAGGGTAGGATTTGCTGCTTTATTTTTAGTTATATTCATATATTAAATATTTACATGATTGAAAAGGCAAATAAATGAAAGTAGAGCAAATCTTTCTTATAAAAGAATTCTAAGTAGTGGATGTTGAAGGAACGAAGGAAATGGAAAGTCACCATCAGGAACACCACGGTAGCCAGGCACACTCAGGAAGCTGAGGCAGAAGGGTCGTTTGAGTTCATGAGTTTAGGGCCAGCCTGGCAGCAGAGGGAGACCCTGTGTCAAAAACAAAAGAAAAACCACAATCATAATTGTAACAGAGTCCTCAGATGACTGCTAAAATTAGTGGGAAAGGACTTTAAGAAGCAACAGGTAGTTGTAGAGTATTTTGCACTGCAGTATTTTCCAAAATATTATTTAGTAATTACTGTGGAAGTTTTAATGTATGCCCACAAGTTCTTTGATATTTCTCCCTGCAGAAGGTAGACCTTAATTTCCATATCCTGAAGTAAGAACCATGGGCTGAAGCTGGCAACTGACTTCTGAAGAATAGAAAGTGCAAAGGGCAAAATAGTAATGAACAGTGAAAAGCTGGCCAAACCTACCCTAATGTAGAAGTCATGAGTGACATTAGTGTAAAAAGTCATTCCAAAGCTGCCCACCACTGACACTATCTGATGAGAGTGACATGGCCTCTGTGGCATTCTCCTTAAAACTTGGGGGAATAGCAGACCTAAATCAACAGACAGTTTATGAAATATCTGCATAGTGTTGTCATACTGGCAAGGTCATAGCAAAACTGAAAAACTTACACATTAGAAGAGATGGAACTCAGTAGGAAATGACACCTAAACATAGTGAAGTATCTGGACTGGGCTCTCAGCAGAAAAGGGGATTTTGGAAGAACTCAAAATCCAAGTAAAAGCTGGGCATAGTGGCATATACCTGTGATTCCAGCTCTCAGGAAGATGAGGCAGGAGGGTCACTGAGTCCAAAGATGGCCTGGGCTACATAAGCAAATTCAAGGCCAGCCTGCACTACACAGTGAGACCCTGCCTTTAAAAAAAAAGTCCCAAGTTTATTGTACCAGTTAGTTGTTTAGTACTGTATTTGTGTAAGATATTGAGAAACGGAATTAAGGGTGTAGGCAAAAACTCTTTTGTACTATGTTTATAACTTCCATAAATCTACAATTATTTTAGAGTAAAAGAATTACCAAAAAAAGTCAAAAGCTATATAAAAACAATAGATCAATGAAGTCCTATTCCCATCTTTGTCTTCTCATTCTGTTCTTCCCATTTCCTATTGATAACTATATTGTTATTTTAAAAACTTGGGAGCAAGAAAACAGTTTTCTCCTGCTCTCTCACCTAGATATTAGCATACTATATGTGCTGCCTTCCTTTTGCTGATCCTGGAGTCCTCTCCACCCTTTAGCCACGTGGTGTACTGTGGTGTCCCCGTGTCATAATCTCGGTTACCTGTTCCCTGTTGCTAAGCACTTGGGTTATTTGCAGACTTGCTATTACAAACAGCACTGCAGTGAATAATCTTGTATATGTGTTGTTTCATACTTGTGGAAGTGTTTCCCCAAGATAATTCCTAGCAGCAGGGTTGCTAGGTCAAAAAGCAAATGCACATGTCATTTTGTTAGCTCCTTCCAGCTTCCCGCTGTGACAATTGTGCCATTTTGTATCCTACCCACATTATATAAGAATGTCCACTTCTCCCCGGTCTTGGCAACAGGAAATTGCCAACATTTTGGGGTTTTGCCAATTCAGTAGATGAGAAATGGTTGTCACTGTGATGGTTTCTGAGGATTTAGTTAACAGCCCCCAACTTTGCCCAATTTAATAAATCACGTACAAAAGTCACATAAATTTAATCGTAAAGGTAAATCGTAAATCGTAAATTTAATCATAAAGGTAATCGTGCAGATTACCTTTTCCAGTTACTTAATTCTTCCTGTTGAAGGAAACACCGTGATATCTTTGGAGGTACCAGGTACAGAGGATGAGAGAATACTCAGCCCTGCTATGTCACCTTGCCACCAGACGCAAGACAGGCTCACAGGGCAGAGGTGGCTCCAGATGAACCAGTGGGGCTCTGGCTCAGATCCTGGCCACAGAGCTGCTGTTTTTCTGCTCACCAGATCGAGCTGGCTCCAGCACCTCTGCTGGAACCCTTCTGCTACCCTGTTTGAAAATGTCTTCTGTTCCTCAAACAGGTGTCCCTTTTTACAAGGGACCCCCACTTTTCAGTGCTTTCTCTAAGTGAGCTCCTTGTGTTGGTTTTCTTTTGGAAGCGTGAGGCATTTAGAGAATCTGTATTCTAAATGAAAAAGGGGAGGAGGATAAGAAAGCAAGAACCATTTGAAGCGCCTTTCTCATAGGCCACCTTCTGCCCACTTCTCCAAATCAGCGCCCAGGTGCCACTGCACCTACACACCTGTTTTGTTTTGTTCTTTGAGACAGGGCCACACTATGCAGTTGAGGCTGGCCTGAACTCACTTTGTAGCTCAGGCTGGTCTGGAACTTGCCACCATCCTCTTGCCTCAGCCTCCCGAGTGCTGGGATTACACTATGCCCAGCACACATCTCGTTCTTTGCTCAGTTCAGTGACTTGTGCACATGCGAACTAACCCAGTACCGTGGCTTCTATAAGTAAAGTGCCTGCGTGAAATCAAGTGAAAAAAGGGAAAATTTAACTGATGGATGAGAGAATAATTTTGAAGCATAAATCTTTGTAGGGGATTAACACAGGTCCAAATTTCACTGCAGAAAGGAACTAAGGTATACTTGCTTTCTCCCAAAGTCTTGTCCAAACTTAAACCTTTAGGCTCAAGAGAAGGAAGAACTGCTCTTGTCAACTGCCATGAAATCTGGGCATTACAGCACTGGAGTTATTTAGTGTATGTGCTGACCTGGCTTTGAGGGGTCACCTGGGGCTTCTCATTGTGGGTGAGTAGTGTAGCTGCTTTAAGGAATCTCGATTCAACCTCAGGAGCTTTCTGTGACTGGCGATTGCTTGTGGTGATTAGGATGACTTACAGTGTGGCATCCCTTTCCAACTTTGTATCTTTTTCTCTTAGGAGCCTAACATTTTCAGAGAACTCTTTGTAAGGAACAAATCTACTTCAATAAATGAAGGAGAATAAAGAAAATTCAAGCCCTTCATTAACGTCAGCAAACCTGGACCACACGAAACCATGTTGGTACTGGGATAAGAAAGACTTGGCTCACACACCCTCGCAACTCGAAGGACTCGATCCAGCCACAGAGGCCCGGTACCGCCGAGAGGGGGCCCGGTTCATCTTCGACGTGGGCACACGATTGGGACTGTATCCTGATCCTCCTCGCAATCTCCCCCACTACCTCCGAGATCCAAACTGATACTGTAGACAAACTGTACAGTCCTTTCTCTGCACTAGGACAGCTTGTGTGTATCTTTGTTTAAATGTTGTCCTGAATGCATGACCCCAGGGTTTTTCTGTTTCGGGTTCACCATTAAATGTGTAGAGTCAGCCACTAAGCAGGCAGCCACCCAGGAAGGAAACCAGCATTGAGATAATGGCTGCAGTGTTTCTTGAGGCTTATTAAAAGCACAGGACTTCACACTCCTCACTCGTGAACCAAAATTCTGGCACTCTGAGATGCCCATTCTTCTAGCTTTGTCACTGTGCATTGTTTATCACTGCTTTTGTTGTTGTTGTCTTTGTTGTTCTGCATTTAAGAACAGAACCTGTAATAATTATTGCTAAAGTCCTTAACCAGTAAAACAGACACTATGACACCCTGGCAACTGGAATAATTTATTTTCATCGCTTCTACATGTTTCATTCCTTCAAGCAATTCCCAAGATATGTAAGTGTTTAAATGTTACTGTGATCTCTACCACACTACTATTCTACCAGCTTTAGTGGACACATTATAGTCTCTCTTACCATGTTTTCTGTAAAGTATTAATTTTTTTAAAAAAAAATCTAGTTGGAATTACGTCTTTTCTGACTATACCAAAACCTTTAGGGGAATATGGGCCATTGCTGTGTTGTACTCTGTATGAAAGTTTGCTTTTCTGTTACCTTTCCCAAGATAAGCTTGGGCGTGGGAGTGGTGCAGATAGAAGAAGGCTCTGACACTGAAGGGGGAGCTTAATTACATCTTGCAGGGATTGGGGAATCCAGAAGGCATAAGGTACAAGTCGTGAGCTAAGCCTTGGATATACAAGGGCATAGATGTGCAGGCATGGGTGAGGGTGGTGGTCTGCCCAGAACTGGCTTGAGCAAGTCCAAGGAGGAGCACGCAGCATATTGACAGCCCAGTCGTTAATATGTGGAGGGAAGAAAATGTTGAGACCCTGGTCGTGAGGTAGGCCAAGTCAAAGCATGATGACAGTTAAAGCTAGAGAGAGACATTGGACTTCTAAGTAGACAAAATGAGACTTAAGAGGGAAGGTCATTCTGCTGGAGTTTTTTGTTGTTACTTTGGTTTTTTTTGTTTGTTTGTTTGTTTTCTGAAATTTGTGAGCTTGTCTTCCTTGCTACTTTATAAAGTTCTTAGGAAACTGTCAGAAGTAGCATTGTCCTCTGGCAGAGTGGCATCCAGTGTGAGTTATAGGAAGAGAGTGGCATATAGGATAGGAGTGGGTCGGGAAAAGCTGAAGGGAGAAAATTGAGACTGAGGTGATACAAGAACTACACTAGCGTTGAGGTGACTGCAGAGTGTGTCTTTGTCCATTGTGGCTGCGGGCTACTATAGCAAAGTAACCTCAGGCTAGGTAATTTAACAGTTACAGAAACTTGGTCCTCACAGCTGTGAATTGGGCAAGTCCAAGGTCAGGGTGCTAGCAGGTTAGTAATCTGCTTGCTATGCCCTCGCGTGGTGGGAGGAGGAACAGGTACCCGCTCTGAAGCCTCTTTCAGGAGGTTGCCATTCATTCAAGGGGGATCGTGTGTCCCAAGCCCCACCTCTGAATACTGCTACATCAGAGATTGTTTTCAGCGCATGAACTCTGGGGACGCATACATTCTGGCCAGCGCAGGAAGGAAGGGAAATGTGGCCAGTGGTATAGAAATGGATTCCACGGGACATGCATGCAGTTGTGCTTGTTCTGCTTCATAGCAGTTTAGTGTACAGAAAGTAGAAATCTTCCAAACTACAATATAAAAAGAAAGTTTGGTTCTACAGCTTTGTGGTTTTTTTTTTTTTTCCAGAATTGAGGATCAAATCCAAGACCTCATGAATGCTATGGCACTCTACTACTGAGCTACAACCCTAACCCTAAG
This sequence comes from Dolichotis patagonum, assembly GCA_004027295.1. NCBI lineage: Eukaryota > Metazoa > Chordata > Mammalia > Rodentia > Caviidae > Dolichotis > Dolichotis patagonum. The sequence continues at coordinate 10,297 of PVJX010003586.1, read as the reverse complement.
AAAATTAAATCTTAAAAAGTTTTACAAAGCCAGATAGTTTTGGGGGTTATAAAATTTCCTTCAAGCTTTTAGGATATCAGAATATTTGTAAATGAGTAAGAAGGTAGAAGAATGAGAGGATCTGGTTTATTAAGAAAGTTTAAAAATCTGCTAACAAAAACGTAAGACCTTTTGTCTCTTTTTTAGGTGACAGGAGCTTGTTGTCTCTTTTTGGCTGGGAAAGTGGAAGAAACTCCAAAAAAATGTAAAGATATCATCAAAACAGCTCGTAGTTTATTAAATGATGTACAGTTTGGCCAGTTTGGAGATGACCCAAAGGTAAGAACCATAACTTCCTGCCTTCAAATGTTGATTCCTTGTGACAGCATTGAGATGCAGACAGCGGCGGTGGCACCTGTTGCTGCCGGTGCCCCGAGTTCCTAAGAGGGCTTATGCAGAAGGTGCTGCTTGCAAGATGTGAGGGGAGAGTACGTAGCCTCACTGGGGTAGTGCTTCCCTGTGTGCCTGCAGTGGCCTGAGCACTTGAGGGGTGACAGTGCTTGAGACGGATGTAAACAGAAGTCCTCCTTCCCACGAGCACACCCCTTTCTTAGTTCTGTGCTGGGGGGCGCTCCTGACTCAGCTCGAAGTACAGATGCTGTTGTACTTTTCACATCTCAGGGATGTGGAGGTTACTGACATGTGCATCACTTTCAGACGCCTGAATACTGATGCTAGTAACAGTCTCCATCCTGTCCCTTCCCACCCCTTCTGCCACTGCCAGTAAATGGGGTTAAAGTAATTCTACAGGTTTTCACTGTGTTCTCAAAATATCATTTCAGGGAGTGATGATAGTTTCCTTCCACCTGCATTCTCATCCAGTTTCATCTTTTGTAACACTTTCTAATTGTTTATAACATTTATCATACCTTACATAGATTTCTTTAGAGTGCTTTTCAATTCCCAGCAAAATTAAGAGTTCCTGTGTGCCTCTTGTCCCATGGCACACAGCCTCCACAGAGTGGTCCTACTGATGTCCCTACCTTCACGTCATTGTCACTAGCATTAAGGTTCATTCTTGGTTTTACATCCTGTGAATTTGGACAAATAGGTAGTATGTACCCACTCTCATATAACAGTACAGTGCCTGTTCATCCCTTCCTCCCACTTTATCACTAGCAGTCATTGATCCTCTCACTATCTCTGTAGTTTTGCTTTTTCCAGAATATCATAGAGTTAGAAACGCACAATATGAAGCCTTTGTAGATTGGGTTCCTTGACTTAGCATTATGTGTTTGAGTCTCCATTAGATAGATATGTATCAAACAATCCCAAGTATTACTTGGTGTTAGTGTTTCTTCCCAGTACTCACACACATATTTAGGAGAGCCCTCTGTGCGTGTTTGCTGTTCCCAGGTACTCTGGGAGGGTTCAGTTCTTTATCCCAGAGAGATACTTTCCCATGAACCTTGAAGGGTGTCAGACAGAGTTTGCACTTCGTCTGGTTTCCATATGTTTGTAGAATAAATACGAATTTAAGTTACTTTGCTAACCGTACTTTCAGCAATTACCTTAGACATTTTTTATTTTCAAAGTTGAACCTTCATAACAAAGATAAATTTTTGAAGTTCACCTTTGGGTTCTTTTGGGATTCATTCTAAGCAGCATTTTTAGTTGAGAAAGTTCCTTTTGACCACATTCTTCGGGGAGCATATGATATTGATTGGCCAAATGTAGGTGTTCTGAAAATCAGCGATAGGCTCTTGGCTTTGGAGCTAGACATGCCGTGATTTAGGGTTGCAGACCTTGGGGTCTCTCTCTGTTCTCTTCAGGTGAGTGTCCCTGTGGGAGTGCCCATACTGCTTCTGGGTGCCAGCAGCAGGCATCTGCTTTCACCATGGTGCTGAGCCCTTACAGTACACGGGGAGCTGTGCTTTTTCACCGTGTTTACTTCTTTAACTTGGGCGTATGATTTCTTGGTGCTGGGTCAAGAAGTTTCTGTATTGGTATCATTTTGTCTTAGATCGAAGGCACATTGAACCCACCAACAGCTGGAGATGGGATAGACACATTTCTTTGAAGGGCTCTTTCCCAGGAGATTACAGGCCTCACCTGGGCAGCTCTGGTGTGGGCCCAAGGCCACAGCCGTAAGATAGTGCTTCTGTCTCATTACCACTGCTGCGTCCTTGCCACAGTGACCCCATGAAAACGTCACACAGGTAACTCTTTCCCTTCTCAACTGTAAGATCCACAAGAAGCACAAGTACCGAGTGCAGTGACTGGACACACACATTCAGCAGAGTCCTGTTCAGTAAGTGCCAAGCGCTCCTCTATAGAGGAGACTCAGAATCACAGTTCAAACCAGCTCAGGCCGTGAGGCTGGCGCCATCTGTGGTCTGTCTTTCCTAACTGGCTGCCACGCCACACCTCCATGTGGTACGGAACATGCAGGCTCTCCTCACTCCCTTCGCTACATAGTCTGGCTGTGATTCATCCTAAGGCTTCATAAGCATAAGCATAAGGGACAATCCTGTCCTTTAAACTTCATTAGAAATCCCTTATTTGTAAAATTTGAACTTATGGACACTCAAATTAACAGTAATCAAAAGTTCATTTTTATAAAACAATGTAACCATCAGAGCATGTTTTCTATACCTATAGGCAATTTTCACAGGTAGCAAGTCCATGGTAGGTGTCATCCAGCTATAGGGACACCTCGTGCCTCAGTCAGGTTTTGTCATGGGCAGGTGAACCTCGGAGCTTCTGAGCAGACCCTGTGCGTGAGGACTCCTGGCAGTAGCTGGTGTGTGCTGCCCTGGGCGTCCCCAGAGCAGTTCCTCTTTAACTTCAGCACTGTGTCATCAGTTAGGAAGCCAGGACCTGCTCTGCACACAGCAGGGTAGAGCCCTACAATGCCACTGCCCGAGAAAGTGGGAATCGGAACAGTCCCACTAGTGAGACCCTAACGGGCAGCAGGCAGGCCCTGCCCCCTTCCTCTCGCATGTGCAGTCACCAGACAAATCATGTCTGGCAGCAGGGAAGACCCAGTGCTGCCCTTGGCAAAGAAGAGGGTGGTTACTTGGGGAGGTAGTATAAGTATTTAGGAAAAACAAAGCTGAGTGCATGTGTGATTTTTTTGGCATCAATTAGCATTGCTTTAACTGGGTAGTTTTCCTGAGTAATGTTATTCTCTCCTATATTCAACAAATAACTTAATTTGCCACTGTGTTAAGTACAAGGTAAAACTTGGCAAAACATCTGTGTGCTTTGCTCTTACAGATTCTACAGTTATATGGCAGGATAGATTTTAATAAGATAATTGTGTGTCCCCTCATGAGACTTAGGAAGTTCCGTAAAGACCAGTTAAAGGTGCTGTGAGAGCGGTCTACTCGGGGACCCAGGGAAGCAGAAAACCGCAGGAAGCTTCCCTGAGGACGGGTGTGTAGTTGACGCGTAATTACCTGCTGACCACACCGAGAGGGCAGGCCTTGGGCTGTCCTGTAATCCTAGCTGGACCACTGTCTGCAAACTGTTGGCGCATTTGCTGAGTTCCTTTTAAATTTAGCTAAAAAAAATTAAAAAATAAATTTAGCTGAAATGCCGAAACTGCTGAGAAACAGGGATTGACAACAGACCAAAGAAAGTAGGAATATTTTTTATATATGTACTGTAGGAAAGAAAAAACTGTGGGAAACTGAGAGGAAAACTTTGGTCTTGAGCTGCTGTTTGGAACGATGGATCATTATAGAGTCATGCCTGTAGTCCTGAAGTAGTGATGTGCTTTGGAATGAAAGTCATTCCCTCGCATCTCTTCTTCCTAAAGTTCATGTTCGTGTGACTACTAATGGTGAGATTTCTCCATCTACAAAACCCTTTAAAATTCAGGGGCTGAGAAGGTTTTAATAAAAGGTGTTTAAAATGGTTCATTAAAGTTAAACTCTGTTTTCCCTGTTCTCTTGTGAAGTCGGTGAGTTCCCAGTCAGAACGTGAGTGGCATTGTTTAGTCATTCAGAAGTGGAACCATGGTTAGTTAGGACCTGGCAAAAACAGGCAACTTTGTTACGGAAGAGGAGTAGCAATGGAAAGAAGCCACTTTGATTGTGGTACGAAATAGACAAATGGGTCCCTGACTAGAAAGATTGTGTGTGTATGTAAATGTGTGCATATGGAGAACAAGATAAGGATTTGGCTAGCATTTGCAATAAAAGGAAAAATGGTATCTTTATGTTTTCAACAACTAATGTTGGGAGCACTTGGTTTGTATAAATGAAGGATTTGAAGATAAAAATGCTAAACCCCATTCACACATGTGCAGTACGCTGTCTTGGCTTCAGGTTCCCTGGGAATTGCATTTGTCAGAGAATCTCGAAAGAAACTACGGTTCTGTTAAGGGAAATTCGTGTGTATTTGAAGGTGATACTGTGTCTGAGGATTTTTATTTAACTTCATTTTCCTTGCATTGACCCTTCAATTAGTTTTTCTACCTGTTGCGAGTTCTTTTTAGAATGTATCACTGTTTCTGAGCTTGAATGGAGAAGGAGAAAATAAGAGAAAATAAACAGGAAAGTTCAAGTTGTTAATGTTATTTGAGACTTATGATTATAATTTCTGTCCCAATGCTTGCTTTTTTTTTTTTCCTTTTTAGGAAGAAGTAATGGTTCTAGAGAGAATCTTACTACAGACTATAAAGTTTGATCTACAGGTAGAACACCCATACCAGTTCCTGCTCAAATATGCCAAACAGCTCAAAGGTAAGGAGGAAGCGTTTCCAGGAGATCTTTCTCACTGTGAAGTGAGGTCTGTAAGTCGAGTGGTGCCCAAGGTGTGCCCCTTCCAAGAGGACAGCACAGTGACGCGGGAAGTCCTAGACATGATGGCACAGACAGTGCACCCGCAGCCCTTCACAGTGCTTCCTTCTCGCATAAACAGGTTCTGTCATCCAGTTGCCAAGTGATACGAAGTAGGAAAATGAGTCAGGGTTTTTAAATAGACTAATAAAATTAGCCTTGCAGCCAGTTTTCCCCTACATGGTGTTTCAGCGTAGTCATGCAGAGAAAGAACAAGTGATGGGGAAAGAACAAGGGGAGGAGGGAGGCCACCTTTGTTCATCTGTCCTTTTCTAGGTGCAGGCGCTTTCCTGGGCTAACACACAGTATGTTTTCAATAAATTGTTATTGTTTCTTATCAATTCTTGACCCTCCACTTCTATTAATTTTTGCCTTTTTCTCCATTTCTAGGCGATAAAAACAAAATTCAAAAGTTGGTTCAGATGGCATGGACCTTTGTAAATGACAGGTACATGTGTTCAAATGTTGATGTAATCGCAGTAGTGTGATCAGAGATTTTATGGGTCATTTAATACAAGGCTCTCATTTTGTGGTTGAGGAAACAACCAGCCCTGGGTAAATGGGCAGGGGCGGAGCTGGGGCTGAGGTCTGAGCTGCTGCTTCCCAGCAGAGCAGGCATAGCAGTGTGAGAACTTGAAATCTTAGCTCCAGTTTGAAACCTTCAGTCCAGAACACAACACTGGAGAGTTTTGACATCAGAATCCTTAGAAGCCGATTGGTTTCCTGTAATGGTTCCAGAGTGTTGATGGCAGAAAGGCAACAGCCCCCTCACATTTGTCTTGCAGAGTGACTGCCCTCCCCGTGAGAGTTTGTTCAAAGAAACAGCTCAGTGGCTGGGATTTCAACAGGGAAAGAACATGAAAAAGAACCTTTTTCATGTGTACGTCATAACGTAGCACTTCTTGCATGTGTTCAAATTCTTCTGATTCTTTAAAGAACAGATTAGTGACTGGTACCTAAAAACTTGCTTTTTTATTTATAGTGCATTAATCACATAGATTGGCATAGAGGTAGATACAGCTTCACATCTCCATGCACAGTTTCCTCTTAAATGTCGTATTTTTCTTTCCTTGTTGACCAGTCTCTGCACCACCTTGTCACTGCAGTGGGAGCCAGAGATCATAGCAGTGGCAGTCATGTATCTCGCAGGACGTTTGTGCAAGTTTGAAATACAAGAATGGACCTCCAAGCCTATGTACAGGAGATGGTGGGAGCAGTTCGTTCAGGACGTCCCTGTTGATGTTTTGGAAGGTACTGAGCCTGTGAGCGTTCTTGGGAGAGTGTCCCACCTTTACATGGTCCTTCCCTGAGAGCCCGCCCCCTTCAAATTCTCTGCTGTGACTTTCACTTTGGTCAGGCACATAGTTCTGCAGGTCTAGCAAACTAGAAAGGAAGCCCAGTGTCATGCGCAGCAAAGACAGGGCCAGTTGCCTGCTTATTGGGCCTTGTAGGGGAATCAGAGCTAAGTTTTTCTCAGTAAAATTTGATTTAAAGTGTCGATCTGTAGTGAATGTAATTGTTTGCTATCATTTAGATATCTGCCACCAGATCCTAGACCTCTACTCACAAGGAAAACAACAGATGCCTCATCACACTCCCCATCAGCTGCAGCAGCCCCCGTCTCTTCAGCCTACACCGCAAGTGCCACAAGTTCAGCAGTCACAGCCATCTCAGGGCTCCGAGCCAGCCCAGCCCCAGCAGAAGGACACGCAGCAGTCAGCCCCGCAGCCGCCGCCGCCCGCACAACAGCCCAAGAAGCTGTCTCCGCAGCCCAGCCCTCCCCGCCAGGCGAAGCGTGCCGTGGTGAGTGGGCTCTGGGGACCAGCCCTTGCGGGAATGGCACTGAACATGGGAAGCGGGGGACCTGCCCGAATTCACAGTGTGGCCTGTTGGTGGAGAGCCAGGCGGGCTCTGCAGCCCCCACTCGGGAGCACTGGGACACATCTTCACCCTAGTGTTCTCTTGTGGATGCTGCTGACACGTAGCTGCCCGAACCTGAAGTAGGACTGCTTCCCTCCAGGCATCCCAGCTGTGTGCCCTGACCTCTGTCCCACTCTCCTCAGTGTTCAGTTCTTTAAGTGACACACAGGGCACTGGTAAAAGTTTCTGGTCAAGGGGCACAAATCTGTTCCCCATGGAAGCACTCCAGCCACTAGAGGCAGCCATTTGGTTGATAAGAGCCCCCAAAGGAAAGCAAATAGGAAAAATGCACCCACAAACCCCAGAGAGCCACTGTAGCAAGAACCTAAAGGCCGCTGTTGCCGAGAACGCTTCGCAGAAGAGGGGCTCCTTCTGTTTGACCAGAAGAAAGGGGCAGGAATGATGGGGAGGGACCGTAGGCACGGATCACAGAAAACTGCTCTGTGGTCGCAGTCTCCTGGGATTCTGCTTGCGGGCGCCCGGGGTCTTGGTTAACAGTCATATATGTTCTTTTCTTAACAGGTGGTTTCTCCCAAAGAAGAGAACAAAGCAGCAGGTAATATGCTATTCTTTTTTTTTTTTTTCCTTCAGTACTGGAGAATGAACTCAGGACTTTACACTTGGCTCTGGTCCAAGGAAGGTGCTTTCGCTGCTGAGCTAAATCCCGGCCCAATACCCTATTCTTACATTTCATTTATTTTGTTTCTGTGCAAAGCTGTAGGTTCATTTAAATACTTGGTCAGCATTGTTTGCTTTCAGATGTGAATTAGCCTTAAAATTTAACCTCCAGCCATCAAAAACTTTCCCTGTCTACTAGAAAAAGTGTATCCTCTTCTCTGCTCATCACCAGCCTGTGTAAGTATCTATACAGGAAACATTGGTGTACAAATATACTTGGGAGGCTGGGAATTTAGCTCAGTGGCATAAGTGCCTGCCTTGCAAGTGCGCAGTCATGAGTTCGATCCCCAGTTCCAAAAAAATGAATAAAATGGGGGGAAAAAAAAAACCAAATATACTTGGGGATACGTAGGAAAATACAGTTCTGGCAGGGCATGCTGGCTCACACCTGTAATCCCAGCTGCTTCGGCAGCTGAGGGAGGGGGATGGCAAGTTCAGGGCCAGCCTGGGCAGCTTAGTGTGGCTCTGCCTCAAAATAAAAGGTGAAAAACAGACAGGATCTGTAACTCAGTGCTCAGATGTGCTGGGTTCAATGTCCAGTACCAAAAAAACCTCTCAGAAGGGATAATGCTGAATGTAGTGAGCCAGTTGTACAATGTTTATTTTGAGGGAGGAGTTATGTTTACCACTGGCGACAAAAATAAAGGGCCACCGGAGTGCCTGTGGTCAACACAGTGGCAGCAGTGCAGGCTAGAAAGGATGGAGGTGGGGTGTGTGGCCCCAAAAGCCAAGCTGCTTAGGTAACAAGACACCCCTAAACACCAGCTTTTTTTTCACATTCCTAGAGCACAAAGTCGCATAATTTGTTTCTGTGTTGAAAGTAGAGGGAATAAAATCTGAAGGGTCACAGAAACTTGGCATACTTGTCTGCTGTCCTCCTGAGTGCTTTGAAAGCACCGGCCATGTTTACTTGGTTTTGTCTCTTCATTGCTTAGTTCTTGTTCCAGTGAATTATTCATAAAGCTACTATGAGATCTTCGAGTTATGATTAAGCTGTGGTTTTTTCAGCATCTTGGGGAGAATGGCAAGTTCAGTAGAACTGAATTTTTTTAGCTCCAAATCAACAAGCATTGAGCGAGCCTCAGGCACTGGAGCGGCTGTGATCCATGCTGCATAGTACACACTGTCAGCAGTTCCTCGGGCAAGGCAGGAGACCACCCCAGCTGACCCCAGGGGGACTCACCTTGGAGTGGAATGTTTAGGTGGGGGCGGCAGCCACAGAGCAGAAGGCAAGGACCAGGGCCCAGTGCTGATGTGGCTGGCCCCAGGTGGTGGTTTTCTGTTAAAATTGTCAATCAGGTTAAGAAAATGTCTAAATTGGCTTCAGTTCTTCCTTTTTCACATGCCTGCTAGAAGGTTAAAGTCCTGTATGCGTCCCCCTAGCACAGTCCCACAGCTGGTGGAGACAGCGGAAGCTTGACAGGCCAGGGGTGGTGGGGAGTGGCTCTGGTCATGGTCTCGAAGAGCTCAGGGATCCAGGTACGGCGTGGGAAGTCACAACGGCTGTCGGAAGAGATGTCGGTGTGTGGATTTACTGTAGAGAGACTTGTTCGCCAAGTCCAGCTAAAGCACAGGGTGCCTGTACCCAGAACCTGCCCTGCGCTGGAGACAGGAAAGTAAGGGAAGCAGTCACTGATGCCAGAAGACAGTGTCACACAATCTCAGATCACATTTAAAGCTGCAGAACCTAAGCCAGAAGTGGTGGTGCACACCTGTAACCCCAGCGCTTAGGAGACTGAGGCAGGAGAATTGCTGAGAGTTGGAGGCCTGCCAGAATGACACAGCAAGACCCTGTGTCAAAAAAAAAAGAAGACGTCAGGACAAAAATTACACCTGAAGAGCAGGAAGAAGGGGTCCGTGCTGCTTGTGTCGCAGTCTGCCTTCTTCAGTGGAAGAATTCAGTCTCTTACACCCTGTCCCGGCTGCCTAGGGTAGTCACTCTGGATGCTGGCAACAGCACCTGACCTCAGAGGATGGGCAGTGTCCTTCGGTGCTGGCTGGCAGCACCATGCCTCGGTCATCCTCCCTGCTTCTGGATCTCCTGTCCCGCGCTAACGCACTGCTTCCGGCCTAGCACCCGCCGGAAATGGGTGTGGAGAGGGAGACAAGAAGCTTCAGATGCTTAATAAGAGTTCGCGGGAAAGAGCTCCCAGCGAGCCCGGCAGGGCCTGGCCGCACGGCACGGCAAGGTAGCCCACGCCTGCCTCGGAGTTCTCCAAGGCCTGGCTGTCGTGCTTGTGATGCTGAAGACTTTGTCCTAAGAGGTCAGCAAGGAATTCCAGGCAGGTGGGAGCCGGAGAAGTTAGCAGGCTACCCTGTCTGAGGGAGGGGGTCGAATCACGGCAGCAGTGCCAGTGAGCTCCTAGTTCAGCCGAAGCTCTCGTCTGACTCCCTGAAAGCCTAGGTCTTCACCTCACTTGTTTGCTTCTAAAGAAATCTGCATTTCTCTTGCTGTGTTTTCTTCCTGACGTGTTTTATTGACATGAGGAAGTGTGAGCAGTGTTTTAACCCATCTTTTCTTTTTAGAACCACCACCACCTAAAATTCCCAAAATTGAGACCAGCCACCCACCATTGCCTCCGGCCCACCCGCCCCCAGGTAAGCATGGCCAGTGACCCTGTGGCTGCCGAGGGTGGAGGGGCGGGCAGGGGGCTGCCAGCCCGACTGGGAGCTGTCAGTGGCTCGTTTCCCGAGCCAGGCAGTGTGCAGGTGTGGCCATCTTAGGTGTGGCTGCGGCTCCTTGACCTCTCCCGGCCAGCAGCACCACGAAGGATGAGTGTGCTCTGCCGCTCAGTGCGCGTCTCCAGGGCGGGTAGGCTGCTGTGGACCCCAGGACCCGTGTCTCGCACCTGCTTCCTGTGGGTTGGATGTCT